>CM048048.1:24293093-24475593 GCA_026259375.1 Verasper variegatus
TAGAGTGTAAGAGTAACACGTGTGTTCTGTGTCTGCAGATGGAGAACTACAGTAAAGCTCGAACGTCGGAGCAGCCCTCTGTCTGTCCGTTCCCCGGCCTCACCCCCGACACGCCAGAGGTCCGGGTCAAAGACGGCAGCAAGATCCGCAACCTACTGCGCTATGCCCTGAGCCGCATGGAGGCCAAATCCAGAGCAGCTGAAGAGACGGGATGCCCGGCGCCAGAGGAGGGAGGCGTGGCTGTGGAGGGACAACAGGAAGCACCGGTCCAGCCCCTCTGCAAACAGATCATCTTCACGGCGAGTGGTAAAGGCGTCTCCAAAGCCATCACCTGCGCTGAGATCGTAAAGCGGCGCGTGAAGGGACTCCACCAGCTCACCCGGCTGCTGTACAGCACCGTGGTTGAGGTGTGGGAGCCGCTGGAGCCTGCCGCCGGCCTCGACAGTCTGACTGTCAACAGGAACCTGCCCGCCATCTGGATCCTCCTCTCCAGAGAACCGACGGACTGTGGCCAGCCCGGGTACCAGGCACCCGGGCGATACGACGCCCTGTGGGTTCAGTCTGCAAACAGGGAGGAGGGGGGTGGCATCCCTGCACAGAGACCAGGACACAGGAGGAAGAGAGGGGGAGGAGGCGGTGAAGGCAGCAGTGGAGGCCGAGGCAGAGGAAAGGGCCCCGGACGTAAGACTGGACGATCCAGAGATGCAGCTAAATGATGTCGATTTTCAAAAACTGCATGAACAGAAAGACTGAAACGCAGAAGCAGCAGGAAGTGACATCAGTGATGCTTTATTGGCAGGAAACACGTCCAAACTACAGGAAGTCGACATGGTCACAAAGAACAGTCAAAAGTTTGCTTCAATGAACTCAACGTTTCAGTTGATTATTATTTTATTTGCTGACTGACTTTAATTTTCATTCTTGGAAACCGAAGCAAACTGATGAAGTTAGTAAAGGACTTGAGATGAGGTCGTTTAGACGCCAGTTTTTAGTTTCAGAGTTGGAAGACAGATCTAAATTGTGAAGTCTGGGATGTTAAAGCTTTTACTCAGTGAAACAATGAAAAGTCGATGGAATGTGAAGCCGTCGTCAGTCACAGTCGACTGTGACAGCTCAAATCAAACTCTGGTGAATTCTCAGCAGGAATCAAGTTAATGAGCTAAACAATTTCTTAAAGCAGAAATCTGAAAAACATTTCTTCAACCTTCAGCTTTTAGCTGATGTTTAAAACTGTTCTAATGGTTTCCTGCTCTTGTTTCCTGTCTGTTGAAATGTTTGTACAGTAACAGACTGTGCCTCTGAAAATAACAAGTCAAAATCTGTTTATTAAAGATGTTTTTTTTAATCCTGAAATTGTGTCCTGCTGTTATAGATTTGTCTGGTTTCTTCTGGATAACAATTATTTATTTTAGAAAAAAAACAAAGAATAAGGTGAGTGTAGTAGTGAACAGTCTGCAGTAGTGAACAGTCTGCAGTAGTGAGCAGTCTGTAGTAGTGAACAGTCTGCAGTAGTGAACAGTCTGCAGTAGTGAACAGTCTGCAGTAGTGAACAGTCTGCAGTAGTGAACAGTCTGCAGTAGTGAACAGTCTGTAGTAGTGAGCAGTCTGCAGTAGTGAACAGTCTGTAGTAGTGAACAGTGTAGTAGTGAGAAGTCTGTAGTAGTGAACAGTCTGTAGTAGTGAGCAGTCTGTAGTAGTGAGAAGTCTGTAGTAGTGAACAGTCTGCAGTAGTGAACAGTCTGCAGTAGTGAACAGTCTGTAGTAGTGAACAGTCTGTAGTAGTGAGCAGTCTGCAGTAGTGAACAGTCTGTAGTAGTGAACAGTGTAGTAGTGAGAAGTCTGTAGTAGTGAACAGTCTGTAGTAGTGAGCAGTCTGTAGTAGTGAGAAGTCTGTAGTAGTGAACAGTCTGCAGTAGTGAACAGTCTGCAGTAGTGAACAGTCTTCAGTAGTGAACAGTCTGTAGTAGTGAACAGTCTGCAGTAGTGAACAGTCTGCAGTAGTGAACAGTCTGTAGTAGTGAACAGTCTGCAGTAGTGAACAGTCTGTAGTAGTGAACAGTCTGTAGTAGTGAGCAGTCTGTAGTAGTGAGCAGTCTGCAGTAGTGAACAGTCTGTAGTAGTGAACAGTCTGCAGTAGTGAACAGTCTGCAGTAGTGAACAGTCTGCAGTAGTGAACAGTCTGCAGTAGTGAACAGTCTGTAGTAGTGAACAGTCTGTAGTAGTGAGCAGTCTGCAGTAGTGAACAGTCTGTAGTAGTGAACAGTCTGCAGTAGTGAGCAGTCTGTAGTAGTGAACAGTCTGTAGTGAACAGTCTGTAGTAGTGAACAGTCTGTAGTAGTGAACAGTCTGTAGTAGTGAACAGTCTGTAGTAGTGAACAGTCTGTAGTAGTGAACAGTCTGTAGTGAACAGTCTGTAGTAGTGAACAGTCTGTAGTAGTGAACAGTCTGCAGTAGTGAACAGTCTGCAGTAGTGAACAGTCTGTAGTAGTGAACAGTCTGCAGTAGTGAACAGTCTGTAGTAGTGAACAGTCTGTAGTAGTGAGCAGTCTGTAGTAGTGAGCAGTCTGCAGTAGTGAACAGTCTGTAGTAGTGAACAGTCTGCAGTAGTGAACAGTCTGCAGTAGTGAACAGTCTGCAGTAGTGAACAGTCTGCAGTAGTGAACAGTCTGTAGTAGTGAACAGTCTGTAGTAGTGAACAGTCTGGGATCTGGTGGCACCTTGATCTCTTTATCTCCTCGGTGAGTCTCAGCTGAGCACGTGAGGATTAGTTTCTCTGCAGCAGGAGGATCAGATCAGTGGAACAATGGTGCACGGTGGACGCTCGGAGCTGCTGCTCCTGCTGCTGCTGGTCTGCCGGCTGACGGTCGGCCCGGTGCTGGCTCAGGTCCGCCACCCTCTTCCTGTACTCTGGATGATGCCGGTCAGCTCCGGGCAGGGGGGGGGGAACCTGACGGCCGGACTGGGTGCAGCCGTCACCTTGGCTCTGCAGGACCTGAAGAAACAACCACCACCGCTGGGAAACTATGATCTTCAGCTCCAGCTGCTGGACTCACAGGTGGGTCTCAGACCTGTGGACTCACTGACGGACACTTAACTGTCACAAGGTCCCTAACAACAGATATTCACCATCTTATCCTTTATTATAAAACATGTCCCATCAGCTTACATGGAAGAGGCGGGTTTATGACCTGTATTGCAGCCAGCCACCAGGGGGTGAAAGAGATTTTGTCATGTCTTCCATCTGTTGTGTTTCGTCATGTTCTGCAGTGCGATCCTGCGAAATCGCTTAAAGCTTTGTTCGATGCAATGTGGGCGGGGCCAAAGTACCTGATGGTGTTTGGAGGGGTGTGTCCAGGGGTGACGTCACTGATCGCTCGCTCGCTGCCAGCTCTCAACCTGGTGCAGGTACATTTACACCTCTGGCTTCTACAAAAATACACCAGTCACTATGATTCACTAGACTATGTAGATGTTTTACGAGGACGTGAATGTTGCTCACGTTTGTTGTTCATGTGAAAACTCTGCATCAGCTGCTGTTGTCTTGACGACAGTGTTCTGTGTCCTCGGACGCTCCAGGTGTCGTTTGCAGCGGCGTCCCCCAGCCTGGCCAACAGGAAGTGGTACAGGAACTTGTTCAGCACGATGCCGTCAGACCGAGCTGTGAGCCAGGCCATGGTCAAACTGCTGCAGCGCCACCGCTGGACTAGAATCGGCATCGTCACGCAGGAAACAACCAGACTCTCACAGGTGATGATGATGGTGACCTCCTGACCTTTCATCTGACATCATCAGGTCACTACTCCTGGACCATTATGACCCTTTACAAAAGACAAATTGTTGTTAGACCCATACTTTGTAATTACTGTAAATCACTGTATTAAGACTCCAACACATTCAATATTTACATATAAAATCCAACACCTCAGGGTGAATCTGCAGCTACAGTCACACACTTCTGATTAAAACACAAAGTTTCTTCTGCTCACCAAGAGGCCACGTGCACACACCTGTGCTCCATCAGCCTCTTAACTGCTGAGGTGCTCTCCCCTGGATTTGCCAAATTGTGCCTGGGTCCTAACCCCCCCCCCCCCCACACACACACACACACGAGGAACCGCCCACCTTTGATTAGATGATTATTTTTCACATGTATGTAAATGTCCTGACATCGAGACGTCACAGACTGTCAACTCTGTGTAAACATCGAGCCTGCAAGGTCCAAGATGGTTTGAAACACTAGGTGGCGTAATGAGTCAACACATAAAAACCAACATGTCTGATAAGTCACATTTAGGTTTCAGCTCTGTGAAGTATCTGTGAAATGATTCAATATTCGTCCACACTGATAAAACTCCAGATGAAGAAGGATCTGATGCGACAGCTGCTGAAGGTCGAAGTTCAGCCTGTTTCCACGGAGACCGTCTCTGAGGACATCTGCAGCAGCCTGAAGAGACTGAAGGTGCGTCAGTAGGAAACATCTCATTCGAGTCACGTGAACAAACTACACGTGTTGTTCACTGAAGAGTTAACTGATGAAAATGCATGTGACAGATTCAGGACTGAAATATTTGCTGATGTCGTTTTTTGCAGGATCTTGACGTTCGGATCATCATCGCTCAGTTTGAAGAAGATTCTGTGTCTGTGGTTTTCTGCTGTGTGAGTTCAGACGTCACAATGGGTTTCATCAGCTGTCGGATAGTTGGAAGCATTACACAAAAACTAGTGGAAGGATCATGTCTGAGAAGAACTCATTGATTTTCTCTTTCTTTAACATTGTGATTAGAGGACTGATGTCAATGAGTGTGTGCAGCTTGATTGGATTTGACTTGGAGGAGCTATGAGTCCAGTGGTTTGTTTCTCTGTGACCTTCAGGCGTACAGGCTGAACCTGTTTGGGTCACGTTACCAGTGGATCGTTGTTGATGGAGGAACCGGCGGGTGGAGGCTGGGGGGGCACGTCCCTGGCTGTACGACCACCAGCGTCCTAACGGCTGCAGACGGATCCATCAGGCTGCAGATCAGACAGCTCAGCAACACCAACACACCCGGAGTCTCTGGACGGGTCAGGAAGTAAAGATGAAAAGATGGAGCACTTTGAGTGGACCGTGTTGTAACCGTGACCTTTGTCCTGCAGACGGCTCAGAACTACCAGGACGCCTACCTCCAACAGCTGATCCAGGAGGGGGCCCCGCTCAGCGCCCTCCATGCCTTTGCCTACGACACCGTGTGGGTGGCTGCCTCCGCTCTGGCTCAGGTGATGGAGGCCATGAAGCACCGAGAGAAGTACAGCGCCAAGAGGAACGTGACGGTCAGCGAGGACGAGGTGCAGAAGATGCTGCTGGAGGCCGTGAAGAAAACACAGTTTGAAGGCGTCACGGTGAGAAACTGTGACCTTCTGACCCCTGAAGGGAAAATATAAAGATCTATTCAGAGAGAAAACATCACCTGTGTGGTCGTGTTACTGTAACCAAACATATACTAATGCTGTCAGTACTCGTCTTGTTACTAGAACTGAGTACTGGTACTTTAACCAGTACTAGTACCAAGCCAGCACTAAGTAATGATGCTTTAACTGGGACTAGTACTAATATTTGTGATGATATTTGTACTGCACACTGGTACCAATACCTGTACTAATACAGTGAATGTTACTTATGATTCTGCATAACTACTTTAACCTGTACTAGTTGAGATACTGTAAATGGTACCAGTACTGTAGGTTTGTACTTTAACTGGTACTTGTATATACAGTAGATTTATATAAATTAGATGACATGTAGATGTGTAGATTGACACGTCTCATGTGTTACAGTCATGCTTTTTTTTCAGGGACCAGTTTTCTTCAGAAACGGAGAAAGACCGACGACCATCGAACTGATTCAGTTCCAAGGTGATGAAACATGTTCCTGCTCAGTTAAGACTGACATCATCCTATTCAGCTCATGTACAGTGTGTGTGTGTGTGTGTGTGTGTGTGTGTGTGAGAGCAGGCAGCAGTGGTGTGTTGGTGGGTGAGTTCAGTTCAGAAACACAACAGCTCCGACTGAGGAACCACCTTCTGAAGTTTAAAGGTCAGAAAGTAATTTTATTTTGAAAGCTGCTTTCTCGCTGTTTTACCTTATTTTAAGTTACGAGTTTCTAGATTTCATTTCCAGTCTTTCTTTCATTAGAATGAATAAAATGAAAACAAATAAATGGTTTCACAGAAATGAGGTGAATGTTTTTGTGTCCTGCAGGTGGAGGACCAGCCAGAGATCAGACCCTGGTGCGTCCGCAGCGTCGTCACGTGAAGCTTCTTCAGTACAGCATCGTTTCCTCGGCTGCAGCTGTGACCATCTTCATCGGTCTGATCCTCCTCTGCTTCATCATCTTCCACCGCAAACACTGGTATGTCTGTACCTTCACATCTGTGTCGCCTGTCGCACGCTGAGCTGTGACTCCTCCTTCAGGCTGCTGAGGTCCGGCAGCGTGTCCCAGGACCAGCTGCTCCTGCTGGGCGTCCTCCTCTCCTCCTCCTCAGTCCTGGTCTCTGGTCTGGACGGAGCCTCGGTGTCTGACGGGACGTTTGAGATTCTCTGTTCTGTGAGTTTGAAGAATGAAAAGATACTCTCACGTACATGTGGGTTTATAAACATCGCTCGTCCTTCTCAGGGAAAATGAATCACAGTGGGTCAGTGAGATGATGATTTGTTGTGTTGCCGTGGTGACGACTGTTCACAGCCTCAGTCCTCAGGTCAGATCTCAGCAGGAGACTGACGTCGTCAAGATGAATTTAAAGATCTACGCAGGAAACCTTCAGTGTTCTTCCTGTTGCTGCTGCAGGCTGGTGTGTGGACTCTGTGTGTGGGTCACACTGTGTCCTTCACCGTGCTCCTCATCAGAACATGGACTCTTTATTCTCTCTGCACAGTCAAGCTGAAGGTACGACTCGTCTTCTTCAACTGTTCAAACCCAATGTTGAGAAAAGTCTCATTCTGTCCTGTGGCGTCATCAACAGCAGCAGAGTCGCAGCAGCCTCCTCCTGCTCTGGATGCTCCTGCTGGATGTGTTGGTTTTAACCTCCTGGCAGATTCTGGACCCGCTCAGACGGGTGGTGCTGCAGCATCACGTAGAGGTGACTACGGTTTCTCTTCATAAACACCATGTGTTTTTATCACACTGGCAGAAATGAATACGGACTCTATTTGTCTGCAGACGGACCCGTCGGACCAGGACGTCCTGGTTCAGCCGTTCTCTGAACACTGCGGCTGCAGCCACATGGAGCTGTGGCTAACTGCTGTTTACGGATACAGAGGCCCCCTGCTGGTCAGTGAGGACTCTACAGGCAGGTGCTGTGGGTGTGGTGTGTGTCTTTAAATGAAATAATAGAATTATTTCTTTCCTCAGGGTCTGGGATGTTTCCTGGCCTGGAACATCAGGTCGGTGCAGACGGACCATCCAGCTGTCAGCGGTCAACGTCTGGCGCTGAGCATGTTTGCAGTGGCGGTGTTCAGTGGGTCAGGAGTGTTGGGGTCACTGCTGACGTCCCACAATCCTCCTCTTCAGTTCTGTCTGAGCAGCGTGCTCATCCTCTGCTGTAACATCTGCATCCTGATTGGCCTGTTTGGACCGACGGTCAGCGGCTCGGTCTTAACGTTCATTTTCAAACACTGAGAACTCCCTGATTGACTGAGAGGGTTTTTAATGTGTCTGCAGATTTTACACGTGAGGCTGAACAGCAGCAAACTGCAGCTGCCGTGTGAGCTGCAGGTTGAGGCAGCAGAGGAGGAAGATGAGGAGCAGCTGAGCAGGTTGAACCGACAGCTGAAGAGTCGAATGTCACAGGTGAGGAAACGCCAGAGGAACCTTCAGGACTGAATCTGTTCATCAGGTTATTTATGTGTCCAGAAGCATCAGGTGCTCAGGTCGAGCACCAGAGACAATCGCTTCAGATTCAACTCTGTCATTACATTTTCTATCCAAACCGTCAAAAGTCAACTTCACTGTGAAATATGGTCAAAGCACATCATCATTTGATGCCACGAGGAGCAGAAGTTGCATTCTGGAACATGAAAGCTCCACTTTCTTCACTGTTCTTCCTCGTTTGTCGTCTCCTCTGCAGCTCGATGCAGAAATAGAAACCATCACCATGCAGCTGTCGTCAGAGTCCGAGATCCTCCACCATGTGCCGAGATCAAACAACGGTAACCACAAACACGACAAAACTACACAACGGATGAAAGCTGCAGCTGAATATTAAATATTACAGATGTGTAGAGCTGCTGCAGCCGCTCCTCCTCCTCCTCAGTGGATGTTTGTCTCCTTCATGTCTTCACTGTTTGTTCTTTCTCCTGCAGCTGAGCTCAGATCTGTGAGCTGGAATGATGAAGCTTGTGCTGACGACAGAAACCCGGAGAAGAAGCTGTCGAGTCCAGAGGACGTCAACGCTCCTGAGCTGTGAGTTCAGATGTGGTGGTTTGGTCTGAGAAGCAGCTGGCTCTGTGTTCTGAGGTGGACAGACGACCTCTGGCGTCCTGACCATCAAACCCGTTTTCATCCAAATGCTGCAGCATGCAGATTGGTGTCCTTTGTGTTTGTCGGCTGAAGAGTTTGATTCTGTGGGAGACGATGAGACGATGACGCAAGCACTTTCTATTTGTGTCTGATTTCTCTCAGCGTCCGGCGGCGTCTGTCCGTGCAGCTACCGATCCTCCATCACTCCTACCTGCCCGTCATCGGCGGCGTGCCCTCCAGCAGCTCCAGTCTGTTCGGCAGCCGGGAGGCCTTCGTTCACCACGACGCCATCGTGACCACGATAACATCCTGTCCACCTGGCGGCACACCCCTGGGGCCATGTTACTGCTGAACCAATCAGACGACAGCAGTGACCTGAAGCTGTAGACTGAGAACTCAAGACATTTTATATTTATTATTATACATGACTCATCGGTCTGATGATCTCATTGGTCTGATGTTCTCATTGGTCTGATGATCTCATTGGTCTGATGATCTCATTGGTCTGATGTTCTCATTGGTCTGATGCTCTCATCGGTCTGATGATCTCATTGGTCTGATGCTCTCATTGTTCTCATTGGTCTGATGATCTCATTGGTCTGATGATCTCATTGGTCTGATGCTCTCATTGGTCTGATGCTCTCATTGGTCTGATGTTCTCATTGGTCTGATGATCTCATCGGTCTGATGCTCTCATTGTTCTCATTGGTCTGATGATCTCATTGGTCTGATGTTCTCATTGGTCTGATGTTCTCATCGGTCTGATGTTCTCTTTGGTCTGATGTTCTCATTGGTCTTGTTTCTTCTTCCTGTTTGCTCCGTGTGTTGGTTTTTCTCTGTTTCCTCTCATCACGACCGTTTGTGCACGAGAACAAACGGCTGCTTGAAGCTGTGTAATCGGTTGTGATGATGCCTGCAGAGATTATGTCACCACACTGGACGATTCATCCACTCGTTACACAGAGATGATGCAATTCAGCCGAATGTTTGTCCACTTGGATCAGAGACAAACTCATTTTGTGTTTGAATCTAAAACAGGTTTTCATCAACTGGAGGTGAATCGGTTTTTACTGAACTTTGACAAAACTATTCTCTCACAAACAAAGTTACTCCTGCAGAGGTCACAGTCCCACTGAGACACTGAGACAGACTGAGACACACGAGACAGAGTGAGACAGACTGAGACACACCGAGACAGACTGAGACACACTGAGACAGATTGAGACACAGGAAAACATCTGTATCTTTAAACATTCCACGTCTTCACCAGCTGCTCTGAACACACGATTCTTCTGCTGAAGTTGAACCAGACGATCGAAACAAGGAGCTAAAAGAGGCTAAAGAGCGCCCCCTGTGTGTATGTGTCACTCACTCATTAAACCTGTTTTGAGTTGAATGGTGATGGACGTCAGGACGTGTCTTTTATTTCTCAGTTTATGTAACCAGAACCTCGGAACTTGATAAAAACCACAACAAAATATTAGCGGCGTCTCACTTCAGGAGCTGCATCCTTCAAACCCAATCAGACGGCCTGGTCTTCTTATCGCGTCACAGCCTGCCCCGCCCTTACAGCCGTTGCCTAGCAACAGAGCTACGAACCAAAAGTTCTTCGGTTGATTAAAAACGTTGAAAAATATTTTTTTTTACATGTGCACCGTTATTTGTTAGGTTGACGACTAACATTTAAAAATAAATTCTTCTGATGTTTCCACCGCTGCTACAGTAGGTCACTGAAGCACAATGAATCATGGGATATGTTGGGGGGGGGGGTCCACCTGGTGGAGCCTCCGTAGTTCGGGGGGGAAGGACACGTTTGACGACCTCTGAAGGACGCAGCCCTGAACTGAGCCACAGCTTTAGTCAGTACTCAATGAGGAGGCAGCAGAGCGCCCCCTGTGTGCTGCTGCAGGAATCAGGACCAGTCCTGGAGACGTCATGGTGGAGTCAGGAACACCAGCATGAACCAGTCGTCTCCTCCTGAGGAACGAGACGTCGGAACTAACGAATAATAACATTCATCTGAGTCTCTGCCCCGCCCACCTAAGATCTGATAGGTCACAGCTTCACCCTGATTGACACTGACTGACACCTGTCTAACCAATAATCAAAGAGAAAACCACCTGAAGCGTCTCATTGAAAGAAGAAGAAACGCTGAGTTCATCTTCTCAAACAGAACTCGTTTACGACACAGGAAGTCGAGCACATGATGAACACTGCTGCTAACAGCTTAGCATGCTAGCAGACGGGTAACGTGAAGTAGGAAACAAAGATGAGACAGAAAATATCAAGATTTTCTCAGATTTATTATAAAACTACGATTAAAAACAAAATATTCACTTATTATGCAAGGTTTCTGAAACAAACAAACTTTCAGAAAGTTCAGAGGTCGTGAACACGAGGGACAGAAATAAAGTACTAAAAACAGGTGTAAATAATAAAATGGACGACGGCTGGATTCCATGTAGCTGCTCCAGTTTCCGGCTCCTGTGTTTGTGCGACAAATCGTTAATGATGTAACGTCGTCACACGTTAAAACGATTTCAATGAAAATAAATGAACATTAAAAAAACTAATTCCAGCTTATTTTTATAATCAATAAATATAAATGATCTGATGTGGAACAGGGTTAGAAGTTAATATAATATTCAAAACATTCTATTCTTCATATCGGACGTTAACTTTGTTACTTCAATAAAAAAATCTATAACCTCAACGAAAAAGTATTTTGTTTGTATTTTCAACATTTAAAGTTAGAAAAGTTAAAGAACCACTTTAGAGTTGCAGCTACATCATAAACATTTCATCGTAATTCTTTTTAATGTGAATGTTTTCCTCCATACGTAAAAAAGGCTGAAATGAAAACCTCAGGAGTTGAAACTGTGCAGGTGACACTTTAATCTCATTTCATGGATTTCAGATTTGATGACGTCTGACGTTTCCTGCGGTGACGTCGTGAACTTCCGTGTTTCAGAGAAGTCGAGGTCTGATGCAGAGGGAACTCATTGTTCGAGGGCGGGGGTGCGGTGTTGAACACCACATCTCACAATGAGGGAGGCCCTGCTCCTGCGTCAGGCAGCGACCTGGGAACGGACCAGTGGTCATGTGGTGCAGCCGCCTCAGAGATTTACTGCTCAGTTGATCAGCAGCTACGCAGGATGACGACCAGGGGGAGGAGCTAGATCAGAGCCTCTGAGGTCACAGACTCTGAGAGACTATCTATCTCTCCATCTATCTATCTCTCTCTCTCTCTCTCCATCTCTCTCTCTCTCCATCTATCTCTCCATCTATCTCTCTCTCTCTCCATCTATCTATCTCTCTCTCTCTCTCTCCATCTATCTCTCTATCTATCTCTCCATCTATCTATCTATCTCTCCATCTATCTATCTATCTCTCCATATATCTATCTATCTATCTATCTATCTCTCCATCCTGTCTTCACTGTGACCTTTGACCTTCATCAGAACGTTCTGCTACAAACTCCTCACATCACTGAAGACTTTTAATTTGAAAAGCCAGAATCACTCTGGTTAGAGTTGGTGAGTCAGGTTCAGTGAATTGTTCCTGTTGCTGTGAGACGTTTGAGGACATGGGTCTTTTCTCCGTCCTGTGTAAACTGTCAAAGTTTCTACATCTGATGAACTCAAAATGTTTTTATTTGTTTTCAGACTAAACTAATTCAAATAGGATGTTTTCTGCTTCTGTTCACAAAGTGAACATACGTGTTGTTGTACTGACGCTGAGCAGCAGGTGCCACATGACCTGGAGTAAACCAATAAAAGGAGGCAGCCGTCTGTCTCTCTCAAATCCTGTTTCTGTCCTTCTTCCTCTTGACGTAAACCCCCCCTCCTTCTTCTTCTTCCCCTTTTCAGAGGTTCCACATCACAGGTGTTTTCCCTCAGTGGAAAGTGAAAGTTCAGACTTTCCTCTCGTGTCCTTACTGCAGATGTAGTGAACAGTTTGTCCCTGTCTGTCTGTCTGTCTCAGCTGATGTTGGGCAGCGCCTGGTACTTTTTCTTCTTCTGTGACGATAACAGAGGTGTCTGAGTGTCCACGTCCCGAGACAGAATCGACCTGCCGGCGCGGCGAAGGCTTGTGTGCATCCAGCCGTAGACCAGACAGTTGAGGAAACCCTGCGAGGCCGAGGTGAACGTCTGTGGACAGAAGACGAGTCACATGAAAGTTCATAAAGATTCAACTCAAATTCACGTCACATCTTCAGTTTCTAACGTTTTGGTCTCAGTGACATAACAAATGAAACCGTTTTCAGAAGAATCATCTACTGTCTCAGAAACTGAAGTTTAAAAATGGAGACACCAGCAGGACTGTGTCCGACAAGAACTCCAGAGAAGGCAGAGAGGTAGAGCTCCTGAATCGGCCCCTAACCGGCGTGCACGATGGGACATGATCTGGGACATTGTGATGTCACGTGTAAGACAGATGGACATCTGGTTGAATGGGAGGAGGAGCCAGAGTGAACTTCTCTGATTGGTCTGGTTGCCAGGTGTGTTCTTAAAGAGACAGTCCTGACCTGTGAGACGTAGAGGACGGCCGCGGATTTGCCCTGACACGCTGATGGCTTCACCACCCGCAGGAACGCCAGGGCCACGGCTGAGGGAAGACAAACCGTCACTGATTCATGTTTAAAAGCAACATATATACACATATATATCTTAACCCTGCTACTTCCATCACTGGAACCGTAACAGCCAATCGGAAAGCTCCCAGTCCCATCCCTCAGTAACCATGGTGATTGAGTAAGGGGACAGACCTGGACCCCAGCAGAGGATGAAGACCAGCGGGTACAGCAGCATCCGTCGGTCCATCACACGGAAAGAGGTCCGCTGCTCGTTGCCAAGGTAACCGCTTGAGGTCACAACCCGCCTATAAATGCGACGCGCTTTCACCATGAAGACCTACAGCAGAGGGAGGAGAGCGAGGCCGCCATCTTGTTTACTGGTAAATGAACAGCCACGTCTTTACGAGCGCAAACTCACTGTGATGATGAGGAGCGTGAGGACGAAGGTGATGAGGAAGACGGCAATGGCGTAGGTGTGCAGCAGGCGGCAGGCTCTGATTGGCTGCTGGAGCTCTGAGGTCAGGTACAGCGCTCCAGTGTCCATCAGCAGACACCTGGTTTGGTACGGTGCACGACGAGGGTCAAAACACAAATAAAACATCGGACAAAGATGAAAAGAGATTTTGAACTAATTTTCTCTTAATCATTTCAAATCTATAATAATAATCTCCTCACCTGTACGGCAGACTGAAGTTGGTCTGACATTGGCTGAGGTTTCCTTGTATGAACACGGGCGTCATGAGCAGCAGAGGAACCAGCCTGTGAACAGGTTCTCCGTCAACACGCATGTTACATGTATGTTCTTATAGCCTGGAGGAAAACGAAGATTTGAACTGACCCTGAGAGCAGAGCCGTGGTTTTATCAGCTGTTCTCACTCTGTTAGAAAACTGGGAACACAAGAAGAAGAGCGTCTCGTCTTCATCATTTAGTCACATGTTTCTATTTCATCACACTCTGAACACAGGCTGCAGTTTATTGTGTTAGTAATCTGTGATTGTTACACATGTGTATCTGAGTGTGTGTAGAGGTGTGTAGAGGTGTGTGTAGAGGTGTGTGTAGAGGTGTGTGTCCAGGTGTGTGTAGAGGTGTGTGTCCAGCTGTGTGTAGAGGTGTGTGTCCAGCTGTGTGTAGAGGTGTGTGTAGAGGTGTGTGTCCAGCTGTGTGTAGAGGTGTGTGTCCAGCTGTGTGTAGAGGTGTGTGTAGAGGTGTGTGTCCAGCTGTGTGTAGAGGTGTGTGTAGAGGTGTGTGTAGAGGTGTGTGTAGAGGTGTGTGTCCAGCTGTGTGTAGAGGTGTGTGTCCAGCTGTGTGTAGAGGTGTGTGTAGAGGTGTGTGTCCAGGTGTGTGTAGAGGTGTGTGTAGAGGTGTGTGTCCAGCTGTGTGTAGAGGTGTGTGTCCAGGTGTGTGTAGAGGTGTGTGTCCAGCTGTGTGTAGAGGTGTGTGTCCAGGTGTGTGTAGAGGTGTGTGTCCAGCTGTGTGTAGAGGTGTGTGTCCAGCTGTGTGTAGAGGTGTGTGTCCAGGTGTGTGTAGAGGTGTGTGTCCAGCTGTGTGTAGAGGTGTGTGTACCTGTACAGAGTATCCCTCCAGGCAGCTGTAGAGCTTCTCTCTCACTCCTCTGTAGAGGTTCCACATGTAGTTCAGTGTGTAGAAGAACGACGACATGTAGAGAACCTGACGGAACAAACACACTTTAATAAAGAGTGATGTTCTGTGTCTCTATGGGATGTAGGCTCGTGGCCCTCGAACCCAGTGTATTCAGGACCCTCCTAAAAACGAAGGGGTAGATGGAAACTCCCTTCACGAACTGAGGAAGCAAAGGAGACACTCCTAGCGAAGGACACTTCATTTCCAGGGGAAGGGCACAGGGAGAGGAATTGGGACGGGGCCGTAAACTCTTTTCTTCTGTGGTACAGGTGTTCACGTGCACTCTCTTCACGTGAACGTGACACCAGCGTGCACGGTCACGTCTCTCAGGGATAAAAGCAGCAGCTGAGCTCGCTGCCTCTGAACAAAGGATGTAGGTCAGGAATGTTTCCTCATGTTTTCTCTTGTGCTGCTCTACTTCATCTCTCACTGGCCCAGTTCAGATCCAATCTGACCAATCAGAACCCTCCGTCATGACCTCAGAGGTCATCCAGGTCACATAAGCACCAGCAGCAGCACAGACTTCAGTCCTGATGCTTCTATGTTTGTCCTCTGCAGAGTTTCTCCTCCATCACGGAGCTTCTGTTCTCCAACCTGTTCATGAATGTCACTTCCTGTGTTGGACTGAAACACGGGTCCTGAGACAGTTTGTGAAACTTTTAAATTCAGCTCATTTAAACTGATGTGATGGTGTCTGATGATGTTGAAGCATCAACGTGCACACACACGTGCTCGTCATTTCAAATGTGCAGAATCAGATTCAGTGAATCACTTTGTGTGACGTTTGCTTTCAGGAGCGTTTCTCCGCAGGAAGTTGAGTTTCCTGAACGATTGAACTTCAACTTCATGTGAAGGTTCCTGATTTCAGAGAAACTCTCAGTGGTTTGTCCTTCGACCTTCAGCCGTTGGAAAAGGTCAAAAGTTAAAGAAACTGAATTGTCACAGTTTCTTCTTCAAACATCTTAATAAGTAAAACTGGCCCAAGTGAATAATAACAGGTTGTAGCAGTGTGTTAGGTTGTGTTAGGTTGTGTTAGGTTGTGTTACCTGCTCCACAGTGTGCAGGTTGTAGCAGTGTGTGTTGTTGTGTTACCTGCTCCACAGTGTGCAGGTTGTAGCAGTGTGTGTTGTTGTGTTACCTGCTCCACAGTGTGCAGGTTGTAGCAGTGTGTGTTGTTGTGTTACCTGCTCCACAGTGTGCAGGTTGTAGCAGTGTGTGTTGAGGCCACTGCAGCGCTCTGAGAACACAGCGGCTCCGATCAGCCAGCAGAGGGCGAGCAGCAGGTCGGACACGCTGAGCAGGAAAAGAGGCTGAAGCTGAAACACAAAGTCACATTGTGCTGCTTCAGGTTGCAGAGTTTGAGTTGTTTGCATCTGTGTCATGTGACCCAGGTCTGTTAAACTCTGACAGCGAGCGACTGACCTCCGGCGTCCGGCTGAGTCTCCGTGACATCACACAGACGATGATGGAGCCCGAGCCCAGGACACTGCAACACAGAGCCACGGATTCACAACACGTTCACTTCATCATGTTTCAGTGGGAAACAAACTTGTGAATGTAAAAGTTGTGCAGGATCAGTGATCAGATCCCATTACTCAACGAGGATCCTGTGAGTTACACCTTTAAAACACATGAAAGTGTAGAAACAGATTTAACAGAAGTGAAGTTGTGTGTGATGACATCACTGACCTGAGCAGAGCCATGACCAGCTGGACGCACCTGACGGCTTCATACACCTGCGACAGGAAACGTCAACAACCAACACGTGAGGAAGTGAAACGCACTGTTTAAAACCAGAGAGAGAAACAATTTAAATAAAAGAAGAAGATTTTCTTCCATTTTGTATTTTGAGGAAAAAGTTGAGATTTTTGAATAAATCACAAAACATGAAATATTCACAAAATATCAACTTAACTGTCAAAATGCAAAAGGAAAAAACTACTTCGGACTTTCATCCCTCTGGCTGACACTAACAGTGACGTCACAGTGACGTCACAGTGATGACGAGGCTCAGAGGGAAAATACACATGACAAATGGAGACGTTGAGTTTGTTTCTTGATTATTGATAAGAACAAAAACATCAAGTGTGAAGTTGAAAAATAGAAAACGAGCAGCAGCATCGAACACGTTCACGTTTCTCATCATCAGGAAACTCAAACTGATGGTCACAGGTTTTTACCAGTAAACTTCAGGAACAATATAAAGTGGTTATTATTGTACATGTTATATTTCTGTTGAAAGCTGCAACATTACACGTTAAATTATGACAAAACATAAAATAACTGGTTGAACGAATGTTTTTTCAATAATCCTTCACAGCGAAGTTTAACATCTGAATCACAGAAACCTGAAGAATCTGAATGCGTCACAACTACATACTAATAATCATACATGTAAATGTATAGATATGTGGAACGCAGCAGTTTGCTTCTCATGAGCGAAACAGTTTGATATGTTCTTCAGTAAAAGTTAAATATATAAGAGTATGAGTCATATCACAATAAGTCAAATAATACAAATCGTATTTCTCTGTTTGCACACGTCACTGAGCAGCAAGTGGGATTTGTATCTCTCTGGTAAAAGTTCACTTTTCAGTCCTGATGTTCAATTTGATTAAACTTCTTATTAAACAGCCGAATCGTCTCCGGAGCCTTTACTGGTGACGAGAGGCCCTCAGGCGAAGGAGAGATGAAACCAGAACAACACGAGCTCCAGTCCCGTCATCATCACACAGAACGAGGCTGCACGTGGACAGATGGTGAACTGACCTCAGACCAGTCGGCCGCGGCCGTCGTGTTCCTCTCGGAGCTGTTGGACATGATGAAGGTCCAGAGATCAGCTGGAAGGTAAAAGAGGAAGATCGGTGTTGAGGCTCGATGTCCAAGTGTCAGACAGACCTACAGCAGCCTGACTCTTATCCTGCAGCTCAGAGGGGAGGCGGCACCTACTCGCCCTGACAGCGCCCCCTGGGGGAGCAGGATCCCAGCACGACCCCGGGACCTGTCTCTCTACTGACATCCTCTGGACAGTTTTCACACGACACACAGCGAGTGTCTTGTGGCTGTAATGAATTCTGCAGCCTCTAGGGGACACTGGATTTACTGCTCATCCCATAACTATAGTTTTAACATGGAACATTATTTATAACTGACTCTACAATGACACCTTTAACCTAACACGCTGCGACGCTGCGACTTCTCTTTGACTTTGCTTTGTGATTAACTATGAGCTCCATTCTCCTGTTCAGAGAAACAGAAGAACTGGTGGAGCTGCTCATTGACTCCTTCCTCCATCACGTGACACCATGTTACTACACAACTAAACCTCATCAGACCTTTTCAGCATTTTGTCTTTCAACTCTTCTGATTATTTCCTCCAGCTGCTGTTTGATATTTTCTGTCTCAGTCACTTTATTGAACATATTAAAAACACGATGACATTAGTTTCCCTGGTTTCTTGTATAACGTGAATCTGACGCTAACAGGGACGCTTCATCGTAGAACAGCAAAATATCTCAGATACAAACTCTGCCACCTTGTGGTGATGACGTTGTTTACAGTCAGAGTCTGTGCAGCAGGGATCATCCGCCCATAAGCACTCAACCAATCAGGAGTCAGTGTCAGCTGTCAATCATCACGTCTCAATCATCACATTTTTTTATCAAATAACTGATTCAAACCAAACTGATCAGAAACACTCGAACAAACCTCAGAGAAGAAACATCTTTACAAACATTTATTTAACGTCTACTTTGTTTTTCTGTTTTGTCCATGTCCCACCTGCTAACATGGAGGAGGGGTTTATGACATGTACTGCAGCCGGACACCAGGGGGCGATGGAGATGGCCTAGTGTCACTTCCAGGAGTTCTCATGACGTCCATCTTTATTTACAGTCTGTGGGAAAAACTGGAAGAAGCAATGCAGTAGAAAAGACTGTATCGACCAATCAGAGGAGATCAGTTCATAGTCGGAGAATAGAAACAGATTCCAGGTGTAGATTGACGTGTCAGGATAACGTTAGCCTAGCTTAGCATGAAGGCAAATGAAAGCTACCGACACATTTAAAGGTCACTGAAGAACATTCTGTAAAACCAGTTGTGTTTGCGGGAACGTGTTCAGGTTCACGGCAGAGTTCATTCACCTGAAGTTACAAAGCCCAAACCGAGCTTCACATCACCTTCAGATCAAGTTTGTATTTGGTACAAACCAGCACCTTGAAAAATAAGATTTTAGTATTTCAGAAAACAAACGGTGCTCAGGTTTCAGGAGGAAACACAAACATGGAAAATACCAAATCGATCTTTTAAAGAGTCTCGGGGGCTCCGACCGCTTCCTTTGCACCTTCTCGTGGTGGCGTCTGTGGTGAAGTCTGTGGTGAAGTCTGTGACTCGTGTTTCTTCATGTGGTTGCGGTAGATCCTGGCTCCACTCAGGTTCTTCTTGCAGATGTCGCAGAAGTAGGGCTGTGCGTCTGAGTGCATGTCCACGTGGTAGGTAAGCTCCAGGGCGCGGCTGAAGCTCTTGCTGCAGAGCGGACACTGGTAGCGGACTCCTGAGTGCGTCAGCAGGTGGGTCTTGAGCGAGCACTGCTGTTTGAAGGTCTTCTGGCAGACGGAGCACTGGTACGGTCGCGCATCAGTGTGCAGCCGCTGGTGCCGGCGCAGAGCGCTGGAGAAGGTGAAGCTCTTGCCGCAGTCGGTGCAGGTGTAGGGCTTCTCTCCGGTGTGAATCCTCAGATGCTCCGTCATGTGAACCTGCTGCGTGAAGCTCTTCCTGCAGGTGGGGCACTGGAACGGACGCTCGCCAGAGTGAATCCTCAGGTGTTTCTGCAGCGCTGACGCTTTGAAACAGTCGCGGCTGCACACGGGACAACAGTGTTTCCCTTTCCCGTCACCGCGGCTGTCAGCCGGCGTCTCCGAGCCGCTCGCTGAATCTGGTGGAAAAAATAAAAGAATCACACAATATTTTATTCTTATTTTTAGTTAAGCTGAATGAAAATGTGCTTATTTTCTATTTATTCAACTTCCAGCTGAAATTGGTCAATATAATAATAATAATAATAATAATAATAATAAGAAGAAGAAGAAGAAGAAGAAGAAGAAGAATTCTCAAAACGTCTCGTTTGTACCTGAAGAGAATCTGAACTAATTCTGCTTGAGTCAGTTCCTCAATGTAAATGAAACAGAAAAGACCAATGAAGCTCAGATTGATTTGAACCAAACAAACTGAGCTCGGAATCCTCACATTTAAAACACGATGAGTTTAAAATGAGATCGTGAACTGAGATCGTGAACTAAAGAAACTATGTTAAGTGACGTGAGAGTTGAGTCACAGTGACCAACCTGTGAGTGGCGGCCTCCACTCCTCTTCCTCTCCATCAGAGTTTATCAAACCGCTGACGTCTCCGTCCTCATTTCCTTCCCCGTCGTCCTTCCTCAACGCCGAGAGGTCTCGGTCGTCATGGTTACCAGGCAGCGGGCTGGATTTCCAGGTGAAGGACTCGGTTGTGGCTAAACGGTCTCCTGAGTCCTGGAGGATCAACACAAACGAATCTCATCTCAGGTTCTTCGACTTTAACGTTCATGCTGACGGGTGACACAGAAACTGTTGCTCCCTCCCACGTACACAGGGTGCGTTCGGACCCCCAGCACTGAACTGCACAGACGTCTGAAGTGAGGTTCCAGATTATGTACATTATGTACATGAGTCCTCAGTAAAGAGTTAAGAGAAAGGAAACACCTTGTTTCTACTGTAGGAGACGGACTGTTCAGGGTCATCCAGAGTGGTGAAGTCATGTGACAGGAACCTTACCCCCCCCAACAGTAAGATGAAGATCCTTTGTCTCCTTCTCGTATGTATTTATCACACATTTGCCTCAAGGTGTGAAACCAACAATGTTTCACCAGAACCGAGCAACAGAATAAAAACAAACCATGTGAAAATGTACATTTCTTATCTGGTCGTCCAGACCGTCTTCTTCCTCGTCCTCCATCTTCATCCCTCTTTTCTCCTCCGTCTCCTCCTCCTCCTCCTCCTCCACGGTTTGCATGTTTGACCAGAACTCCTGAAACAGACAAAACCTCAAATTCATCTCCAACCCCTTTGTTCTTTGTTCTTTTTCTGCAAACATCAACCGAACCAACAGGTCCGATTCATTTCATGGCTCTAGATTTGTCTTTGTTTTGAAAAGACAGACTTGTCTTATCTTGAGACTTATTTCTGTGACACCAGTGCATGGTCTCAAACCTCTGTGGGTGTCGCACCTTGTCGGCGGGGTCGGCGATGAGTCCGTCTCTGATGTGGATCCTCATGTGTTTGCGGAGCAGGCAGGGCCGCAGGAAGCTCTTGGAGCAGATGCTGCAGGAGTGAGGTCTGTCGGATACGTGGATCTTCACGTGCGCTCTCAGGTTGGCGGCTGTGGGGAAAGTCTTTCCACAAGCGGAGCAGCAGTGAGACTTCTCCACAGCATCGATCTAAACAGGAAAATAAAAACATGTGCTTTAGAAACAAGTTTGATCGATTTCCTGATGTTATTGTTTCATACGTCACAAGTCGACTATTTCAGAGTCTGTTAAACAACCGACACTCTTAAGCTCTGTAATGCAGCAACAAAATGAATGAAGGAAGTGATTCTGTGAATATTGTCCAGGACAGAGATCAGGACACACTGCCCCCCCCCCCCCCCACTGAGTGAGGACACACTGCCCCCCCCCACTGGTCGTCTGTTCCTTCAGGTTTTGTGAACTTTCTCTGGTGAGAGGTCGATGAGATGAATGGTTTACGTTCCTCATGCAGACAGAGGATCAGCTCATCTAGATGTAAACACTGGTGCTCACCTGGTGGTCTCCTCGTGCAGGGGGCCACTCGTCAGGGGCTGTGGCGGCGGCGGCAGCACGTCCCTCTTTGCTGTGGATCTCCTGGTGCTTCCTGAACACTCTCTGCACGGAGAATCGCTTCTTGCAGACGGCGCACTGAAACGGTTTTTCCCCGGTGTGAGACCTGACGTGCTCGCTCAGCCGGGACGCTCTGGTGAAACCTCGGCCACAGGTGTCGCAGCTGAAGTGCAGCACCCTCTGGTGGAAGTGCTGGTGCAGCTGCAGCTTCTCAGCGGTGGAGAATCTTTTGTGGCACAGGAGGCAGCTATGAGACGTTTCCCCCTGAGGTTTGAGACAATGTGTGATCACACAGATGGAATTTTAAAGACCTGAATGATTCAGTGGTTCAAAAAACAAATCTGCAGATATACAAGACTTTAATAGATATACCAGTATCTGTGTTTGTATTAGTGTTTTTATAATGATTTTAATGTTAAACTGTAAAATATCTCTCCCTCATAAGGGTTGGACTCCCAATAGTCCTAGCACATGTGACCCTGCCTCTGCCACCTCATGTATGCTGTATTCAAATATCTGTATGTTGTGATACCGTTAACTAGAAGATTAAAGCAATTACCAAAACTAAAATAACCAATAATCTTTTTTTTTTTTTAAATACTGGAACAGGAAGCCACCAACCCACAGTCCAGGTGAAATATACAAAGCTAACGATCCAATTATAGAAACAATGAACTGCTTTCTTACACTCGGTGTTTTCATGATGTTTGAATTCACCACCTCCTGCAGAAGGAAGTGAAAACCTGCACCTGCTCTCGACCTCTCTCCCCCGGTCAACAACATTTCAGATAGGAATTAGTCCTCCGCTCCACCGTGTCGTTGAATTTGGTGTAAGGCAGCAGTCGCCTCTTTTGGTCGTTTACGGTTTTCGTTCTGTCACCAAACATTCGGTTCATAAAAGCCCGACTCACCCTCTTTGCAGCTTCGAGCACATCTTCTTCCTCAGCGTGTTTCTGCAGGTGTTTCCTCAGCAGCCCCGGCCGGTTGAAGCTCTTGTGGCACAACGAGCAGGGGTGGGGTTTCTGTCCCGTGTGGAGCCTCACATGATCCCTAAAGGACGAGGGTGTGGAGAAAACCTTCTCACAGAACGAGCAGGAGCGCAGGTTCTCCTCTTTGTGGGTTTTCTGGTGACCGCTGAGCCCGGTCCTAGAGGCAAAGCGCTTGGGACACAGCGGACAGGAGAACGGCCTCTCGCCTGTGTGCATCCGTTCGTGTTGTACAAGATGCCGCCTCTGAACGAATCCTCGCCCACATACCGAGCATTGGTGGGGCTTCTCAGCGGCGTGTCCGAGCCGGTGCCTCCGCAGGCAGCCCAGCTGGGCATAGCTGACCCCGCAGACTGGACAGGAGTACGGCTTCTCGCCGGTGTGAACGCGCTGATGCACCGTCACGTTGATCTTTTTGCTGAAGCGCTTCCCACACACGGAGCAGCTGTGTGGTTTGTCGCCTGAGTGCGCGGCCATGTGGTCAGCCAGGCGGGACGGACGAGAGAACTCTCTGTTGCATACTGTACAGCGGTGGCGGTATTTTGACTGACCGCTGCCTTGTTTCAAAGCAGGTTTGTCTGGACCCGTCGCTCCTCCTGTAGGAAACGACACTGACATGAACATCTCAAACTGCCTCCACACAGATTCAGATTTCAGGTCTAAATTCAGCTGCATTTCTACCAGATTGGTTGTGGTTTGTTTGAGCCGGGCCCCAACGCCTGATCAATCATCTTGCTCCCGTACGTCTGCCTCCATGAAGCAGCAGATCCAGGCTCTGATTCACTGTTGACGGTGCAGAGGTCGTTTTCATTATACTGGAGTGGGTTTTTACTAGAGCCCGACTCATTTAGATTTATGGGGCCGCTGCGGATACCAGTATAATTATTATTAAAAAGGAGTGGGCAGGATCCACTCTGTGCCTCCAGGTTCTACACCTCAGAGTCACCACAGACATGTCTGATTCAAACAGGATGTCCTCCTGTACCACAGCACGAGACGGGGCTCATAGGAAGACTCCCCGCAGCTGGACGACCTTCATCGTAACACAAACAGCTGCCACATGTTTAGATGAAGGTGAAAGTATGAATCTCTGACCTTGACAGTCCTCTCCTGTTTGTTCTGCTTCAACATTCACTCCATTCATCTCCTCATCCTCTGCTCCAACTGGATGAGTCTCAAGACCTCTGGAAAAGACACAAAGAGACGTCAGTCACTTCCTGATCCTGATTCCTTATTCTACATTAAAAGTGTGTGTGAGGCTTGTTCCTGTTCCTGTGGAGGAAGTCTAGAGGATGTGGCTGAGAGCTCTGGAAAAACCTAGAAAGGAGATATCAGAAGTGTAAACCAGATTTCTTTTGGCCTTAAAGTGTTGTTTTGATGTTTTCCAGAGTTTCGCTCAATCGACGACACAGCGGCTGCTCTTGTTGAAGCTTCAGTGTTACACTGTGCGCCCCTCGCCCGAATGTTCCCACATGTTCGAGTCTGACCCGACAATCTGCTGCTGCTGCTTCACAGGACAAACACTAACTCCACAAGATGTGCGGACACAACTTTCCAGATAATGGGCCTGAGTGTTTGAGGCGATAAGAGCTGAATTATCACCTCAAACACTCTTGAAATCTTCATCCTCTTTGTGTACGACACTGCTTTATCCCCAGCGGAGGATCCCCTGCTGTGTTCTCACAGCAAATTCTACGGACTTTCTACTCGGGGGCCCGGCAGAGAAAGTCCACAGATAATGCGGAGCCTCTCACTCGGTCTTAATGTTCACACATGCACCTCCTCCAGACAAAAGACAGGTATCTGCAGAGTTTGGTTCATGTGTAAAAGCAGCTTACGTTAACATTTGTGCCAAATTTGATAGGTTCCTCTAGAGATGTTCTAAAGATAATGTGTTTGTGGGTCAAGTGTTTCCAAGTGTTTCTGCCAAATGGGATGAAATTCCCTACAGGTGTTCTGAAATATCACAAGAACATGAGGTTGACATGGGCTTTATCTTCAACCACCAAAATGTAATAATTTCATCTTTGAGTCCAACTAAACAATGGTATTAAATTTGAAGAAATTCCCTTAAATAGTTCCTCAGATATCGTGTCCACAAGGATGGGACGGACCGACGAGACGAAAACATAATGCCTCCGGTCATTGGCTGCTGCCGGCACAGGGACATGGAAACAGTTGAAATGAAGAATCAACAGTTGGAAGATGAAGCTGAAGGAAACTTCAGAAACGTGGTAAGAAGTTGAACAGCAGACTCAAAACTAGGAAAGTTAAAGTTATAATTTACTGGAAGTTGAATGTTGAACAAAATTCTAGAAATAACTGAAATACGAGAACTTGTAAGAGATGCAAATCATGAGGCAGGATCTGAATTTCATTCATTCCAGAAGCTGAGAGTTGAAACTTAAATCATTTATTTACAAAGACATAAAACAGGGTTAGGTATGAATATAAATAAACAGATATTTAGAAAACTGACAAATCACACACTTTGGTAATTTGATCGAGAGTTGGCGAGCTCAGTGAACATGGGAGTCTATGGGGCGGCTGCTGGAGTCAGTTGAAGACGAGTTGAAGATTGAAAACATTTCAAACAACAGATTCTGGAATCTGTGTCGTCTTCTTCTTCTTTGAGGTTTATTGGCGGGTGGCCACCAACGCTAAGGTGCATAACCGCCATCCACTGTGTTCATCTCCCTGTTCCAAAAATCTAATAAATATATTTGAAATAGTCTTTGAGACGTCCCAATCTGTGGGTCACTGCATCTATGATATCAAAGTGATCTGTGACATCAAGGGAATTCCATGGTTTTAATCCTTTAAATTTGATATTTATCCTTAGAACTGAAAAGGAAGGAAGAGAATTCGTTGCAGTAATGCTCCTTTAACGTTAGCTGCCACCCGCCATTAAACAACAAAAAGAAGAAGAGAATCAATCACATTGTATTAGTATAGTCTCATATTCACAAGTCCCAGTTTGTCTCAGAGGCTTTAACAAGGTGAGACGTCCTCTGTCCTTAACCCTCAACAAGAGTCAAACTACTAAAACCTCTAACAGGTAAAGAAGGTAGAAACCTCAGAGACAAACGTGAGGATCCGTCTCCCAGGACTGGACACTAGTGAAGAGATGTCCCGTGGAACAGAGAACATCAGAAAGATCAGAGTATTTACAGCTTTGATTAGAATAAACACTTTGTAGAATAATGGATGAGAACCATGGGATGAAACCAAAGTTGACCACGTCATGTGCACCGACAGCCAGCGCATCCAAAACGTGTTGATGAGGGACACAAAGGAGCACAGACAGACCGCTGACTCTGATGCCGGCGACACGGGTACACAGCACAGTGAGCAGCTGATGGAAATCCAACATCTGAAACTGATGGAGAAGGAGCTGGAGACGATGAAAGAAAAGTACAAAGTGACTGAAGACTGGTACAAAGATTTAGCAAATACTGTGGCTTCAGAGGCAGAGAGGTACGCAGAGGAACTCAGATGGATGAACACGAATCTGGAAAATAAAAATCAGGAGCTCAGTGAACAACTGAAGACAGCGAAAGAAAAGTTCAAACCGAACGAAGACCTGTGCACGAAGTTAGCTTTAAAGGCTTGTGAGGACGCAGAACAACTCCAGCAGATAAACACAAGTTTGAAAAAGAAATATCAGGAGCTCAGTAAAGAGCTGGAGATGATGAAAGAAAAGTACCAACTGACCAAAGACCAGTGCGAACAGTTAAGTACAAGTTCAAAGGCCAAGGTGGATGCTAAAGAATTCCAACAGATGAACACAATCCTGAAGAATGAAATTCAGAAGCTCAGTGAACAACTGGAGACGATGAATGAAAAGTACATGATGGTGAAAGGCTTGTGCAAACTGTTAGACACTGCAGCTGTAAAGACAACGGAGGAAGCAAAACAAATCAAACGGGCTAACGTGAATCTGGAGAGTAAAAATGAGGTCCTCCAGATGCAGTTCTCTGAGATGCAGAAGACTATAGAGATGTTAGAGCAGAGGCAGGTCAGCAAGACCACAGAAGAACAGAGCGGCAGCAGCGGGACTACTGGCACAGACGAGCTGCCTGCAGCCCCACTGAAGAAGAAGAAGAAGAAGAAGAAGAAGAAGAAGAAGAAGCTGTGGAGGAGGTTTTATATACGTCTTCAACTGTGGCTGAAAACAATCAGGAATAAATCGGGTTGAGCCTTAATTCGCTCAATTAGAGGAAGCAGCTCATTTAGCTGACGCTTTAATCCAGAGCGACTTCCACTTAGTGCATTCAACATCTATGAGGAGTCATTCGGGGTTCAACCTCTTTCCAAAGGACTCTTCAGCATGGGCTGGGATTCGAGCTGCCAACCGTCTGGGTCCCTGAACCCTTTGTTTCAACAATGTCCTTGTTGAGCCTTGGTCAGTGTCCATGTGGTGTCTTCTTCAGTAACTCCAGTTTTCATTGGTTCGGCGCGGCGCTACTCTCATCATTGGCTGTTCCTGTTGTCTGTCAAAACATGGATGGAATGAGTTCTATCAACGTTGTATCGACCACGTCTTATATTTCTGTCCAGGAAAAGTTGGTGGTAAAAGGTAAAAGGTAGAGAACAAGAGAGTGATGGGTCATATTTGTACCAGTTCCTTGATAATGTCACGAAGAAGGTTTGGTCTTTGATGTTTGATCCGTTGCTGAGTATCATTATTTATTATTTAGCAGATTAGATTAAATCTGGATAATAACTCTTCTGGAGCTGCTGGAGAAGAGGCTGTCACTTTCAACTCAGTGTTGCAAATACACTTATTCAATTTAATTTTTAATTTCTCTCAAACTTGGCTTTAACTCTTGAAAATCATGTTTTCGCAGCTTCATGGGATTTGATGACTAAATACAAGTTTACATCATTTTTGAAAAAGAAGATTTTGCTCATCGTCTGTTGTGAAAATCATAGTTTGGACAGAAGAAGACATTTAAATAGTTTGAAATGAAAACAGGCGTTTTAACTGTTTCCAAGATCAAAACAAAGACTCGGTTAATCGACAGATGAGAAGCGGATCACCGGGTATGAACCTAATCGTCTTTAAAATGTTGAATTAATGTCATTGAGCTGTAATGACCGACTGTGTGGAGGTGTAATGCTAAGCTAACAGTTAGCCTGCAGATCAATAACCTTCACAACCCAAACACAATGAACACGAAACGTTACCGTAGTTTTCTGACGAGAGGAAACGAGCAAGGCACCGAGAACCAGCGCCTCCTGACGGGGTTAACAGCCAGGAGCAGACGGGGGGGGCGGCTAGCGTTAGCTTAGCTTTCTCCTAGCGTTATCCTGGCATTAGCTTAGCGTTAGTTTAGCGTAATCCAGCTGTTTTCCAGTTGTTGTAGCTTAGCTCCGCCGCCGCTGTGCCGATGATCTCGTTTCTTCTTCGGTGGTGTTTGATGTTAAATGTGTGAGAGTTAAAGTTCAGCTCGTCACGTGACGTCATGTCAGAACCCGCCGCCAGGGGGCGCAGCTGAACTCAAACACGGAGGCCTCCTGGTTCAGCAGCTGCTCGGTGCTGCCGCTGCCGGCGGGACCGTGAACTGCAGGAACCTGCTGAGTAGCCTTGTTGAGAAACGACTCAAACTAACGTTGAGTTGAAATGTAAATGAGACACATTTAATAAAAAGTCTTCACGTTATATTCATCCGTTACTGGAACTGATCACGTGACCTTTTCATATTCCTCCGATACATTAGAGATCTGCAGCTTCTTGGTCTGAGAAGTGAGAGTGACAGTCACTGTCTCTCCTGTCGTAACATTAATAAACAAGACTTTACAACCACTTTCATTTGTTTTAATATCAGGTTCTTCAAGAAGTCGGTTCCTCAGAAGTAAATCCTTTACTCCACTGTTGCAGGTGTGAAGATTTCTGCCTCCGACATCGTGATGTTGGTGACGCAGGATTGAAATAAACTCGTCCCATTCATCAGGGAAGTTACAACAGAGTCAACATGTGGAGTTTACGGTCCGATCGGCCACAGGAGGGCGCTCACGCACATTCAGAGCCATTAGCTGCTGTAAACAAACATACAACCGTTCCTCTTTCCTCGTGTTTTCACCAGACGTGTGTAAATATGACAAATCCAACATGTGACGTCTGTTTCACTGGACATTTAAACATTTAAACATTTCACGCAGCATTAATGAAATCAAACAGTATCAGGTAAATCTGGGTTTGTGTGACATGAGGCGTCTTTATTATTCTCCTCAAATATGAATTCATGAATTTAGAGACAGAGTCATTGATCATTCTAATTATTCCCATGTGACATAAACATTGTGATCCAGTATCAGTGCTGCACTAATGCTCGAGTCTGAACAGGAGTAAAACTCTGCAGCAGGTTTCAACATCTGACGAGCACAACCGGAGAATCACGTCTCTGTGCGTCCACGTTTCTGACTTGACCTTTAACAAGGTCACCGTGCTGATGCAAAGTAAAGAGCACAAACATTTATAAAAGAGCTGAGAAAGAACGCTCCCCTCTCTCACTCTACTGTTTCTTCTTCACCACGTGAGCACAGTCATATTTGCCTCTGACCACGGTGAGTTTAACCCCGGGCAGGTCCTGCGTCCTCCCGCCCTGCACCAGCACCACGTTGTGCTCCTGCAGGTTGTGCCCCTCCCCGGGGACGAACACCACTGCCTCCTTCCCATTGGACAGACGCACCCGAGCGCACTTCCTGTTGGCGGAGTTGGGCTTCTTGGGCTTTCGGATCATGGTCTTTAGGATCACCGCTTTCAGCTGGGGCCGGCCAAATGTGGCACCGACGGCTTTAGGGGGCGGTTTGGGCTTCCCCTGCCGGTGCATCTGGTTGAGGGTGGCCATCGTCCTGGAGAGGAGGGGCCCCGTCCAGGCAGAGGCATGATGGGAGGCTGCAGGAGAGAACACATTTTAATATAAAACATTAGATGGAGTTTGACTGCTAATACAAACAGGAAGTGATGTGAAATGAACACGTCGTTGCACATTCCTGTAACCTGATGGTTCTGAGCAGGTGAACCTCCCCGGCCCCCGTCTACCTGTCCCTCCACTGGACACCTACCACCACCACCACCATCATGCGGCAGCGACTGAAACAGGTTCGATCTCCTTCTGTGAGAAACACTACATGAAGGATATTTACTGAGTTTCATGGAAATCCATCCGGTAGTTTTTGAGTGATCCTGCACTAAAGCTGCTTTCAGACATAAACTGGACGAACAAGTTTGAACGCAAATGTCCGAGTGAGACGCTTCGGATTATCTGCAGACTTTATCCCCCTGAACTCATTGTATAAAGTCTCTATCAATCCAGGAGAATCTGCGGTTTGACGGTTTAGCTGTCAGGCGTCCCTGGTTCGATGCCCGAGGCAGCGAAGCTGTCATATGCTCTCCTGAAACTTTCACTGGCAAAACAAGAAAAACTGTGGTGATTACGGTAATGAGCTTCATCCTGCGGAAGGCATCACATGTCCGCGGTGACTTGGTTCGTTTGAGTTACACATTTCTGTGATCGCTCATCCCAACAAAGTCTAGTTCAGCGGAAGTGAAGGGAAGTAAACGTACCTTGAAACAGTGACGTCAGAAACGGCCTCAGGCTCCATAACGAAGACATTTCTGAAACAGAGATCATATATATATATATCTATATCTATATATATATAGATATAGATATATATATATCTATATAGTCAGGGACACGTGGAGCTTCTCTTTTCCTCCTCTTCATCACGTCTCATCAATACATGCTACTGACGTCATCTCCTCCCAGGAGCTTCAGTTCTTCTGTTACAACATGAATCTGTTGAGAAGATTCTTAGTGTAACTTCATCGTGACCTACTAACTAACTACATGCTAACCTGTACTAACCTGTGCTAACCTGTACTAACCTGTGCTAACCTGTACTAACCTGTGCTAACCTGTACTAACCTGTGCTAACCTGTACTAACCTGTACTAACCTGTGCTAACCTGTACTAACCTGTACTAACCTGTGCTAACCTGTACTAACCTGTGCTAACCTGTACTAACCTGTGCTAACCTGTGCTAACCTGTGCTAACCTGTACTAACCTGTGCTAACCTGTACTAACCTGTGCTAACCTGTACTAACCTGTGCTAACCTGTACTAACCTGTACTAACCTGTGCTAACCTGTACTAACCTGTACTAACCTGTGCTAACCTGTACTAACCTGTACTAACCTGTGCTAACCTGTGCTAACCTGTGCTAACCTGTACTAACCTGTACTAACCTGTGCTAAGCTAAGGTTACATCTGTAATTAAAACTGGATCTATATGAAGCTGTCTACGTGCTACATGCTAATCTGTGCTAAGCTAACGGACACACGCAGAGGTTACGTGGGTTTTAGGCACAAACCTGCTCCGAGCTCCGGAGAAACTCCGTCAGAGAACCGGACAGGACCGGGGAAGACAACCCGGAAGTTACGAAGCTTTTTTAAATTGTATTGCGTTTTTAAATACAATAACAAATAATCAACTTCAAACCTGAGCGCTGGGGACTCGAACCTGTGACAGCCGGAAGTTACTCCGTCACCCGGAAGTTATTCTCACAAGCTTCTTTCTTCTTCTGTGTTTATTGGTAAACAACGAAATGGCACATTAACGCCATCACGTGGAACAAAGGGTGAATTACACCGTTGGCCACTCTATACAAATAAAATCAATAAAAAATAAAATAAATCTATAACAATAAGGTGTTCTATTCTAAAATACTGGAATGAGATTCAATTACATTCATTGGAGTCTTTTCGTATGTACCAAGCAGATGATATTTTTCTCTGGGGACTCGAACCTGTGACAGTGAAGTGGATCATGTTCCGCTGTCGTCACATTTTCCACTGTTGTTTTTCTGCTTTGAAAAATCCTGTTTTAAATATTGTTGAATTTGTTATTTTACTCTTGTTATTGCAATAAATGTTTTTTTCTGATGACTAATGATTCACCTCATCAGTGACGAGTCATTAATAATCTGACATCATCACTTTATGATCAGCTGATCAAACTAAATCTTTGTGCTGATGAAGAGCAGGAGATGAAGCTGAGAGGCTCTTCATCACTTAATGAACATTTAACTTCAGTTCCAACACTGACTGAAGTATTTTTACTTTACATGATTATTTCGATTTTCTGGAACTAAACACTTCAGAGAAAATACTGAAAATAAAATGTTCAGAGGCAAAGTAACTTTTTAGATTTTATAAAACAAGAACATCGAGATCACAGAAAGTCTAAAGAAGTGACTCATCAGGGGCCCCTCTGCGGGGGGGCCCTCAGACGACTCAATGTGTCAGGTCAGAGGTCAGATTAACGGCAGAACGTTGACATTTACATCTTTAGTACTTTTAGGTGTAGCTGAGTATTTGTAACGCAGTACTTGTACTGTGGCTGAGGTAAAGGTGAGCTGGCTCAGCAGATCTCTATCTCGCCCAGTTACTCAGTAACCAGCAGGTGAGCGTTCCGCTGCAGCTTCGTTCAGCCGCTCTCACTCAGTCTGACCATGAAGAAGCTGCAGCTGCTCCTGGTCGTCGCAGCAGCCCTGTGTGCTGCCGGGAAACCGGCGAGCAAGGCAGTGGGCGCCAACAAGCTGCTGCTGATCTCCTTCGACGGCTTCAGGTGGGACTACGACCAGGACGTGGAGACACCGAACCTGGACCAGCTGGTGCTGGACGGGGTCAAGGCCAAATACATCACCCCCCCGATGCTGACCATGACCTCGCCGTCCCACTTCACCACCATCACCGGTAACACAGGCTATCATTATCATTATTAATAATAATAATTAACTTGTATAATAATAATTAATACTTGTACCACAAGAAAACTGCAGTAAATCTACCAATATTATTTAAATCATTTTACTGAAACTAATGATTTTTCACGATGGATCAACGTAGGAATTATTTTCTCCATTAACGTGAACAGAGACTTTAACTCAAAACTGTGACTATGTGATATGAAAAATGAATCATTATCAATATAATCAGACTTTATTATTATTATTGATCAACTACACGTCCCAGCTCAACTTCAGCTTCATGTGGAAAACCTCAGTTTGTAACTGTATAATAATACGACTTCAAATCACTGATGTAGATACGTTAGAACAGCAGCAGCAGGTCCGAGCAGCCGAGCACTGAATAAAGGGCATTTTTTATTCTTAATTGATTTTCTATTGTGGTAAAAAGATGTGATTCCTTCTCCTGATTGTAAAATTCTTAAAACTGAATTTCAGATATCACTGATTTTGTGTCTGAATTTGAACAAAACTGATCTTATTAAATATTTCCTGGTTCCCAGGTTTTGAGAAGGAAAGATTTTTAAATAAAAACATGTTATTACTGAAAATCAATTTGTTGAATTAACATTTTTAATAATTCACTGGTGATTATGTTTCACATTTAATGTTTTATTTGTGTATAAGATTTAATGAGAGGAAGGTCAGAAACCAGCGACAGGTGGTTGTAATAAAGCTCTGAGAACAAAGTTCACGCAGAACAGATCCGTCCCTTTACGACATGTTTGTGGTAATAATACATCATAAATGATATTATCTCTGATTTATAGACACTGGAGCTGAGAGATCGTTCACCAAACAACACGAGGGAACTAACAACTGAATCAGTTCTGCTTTTAACATTAAATATGAGAAACAAGACAAAATATAGTTTTCATTTCAGAACTTCATCACAGACATGTCCCGGTTGGACCTTGGACTGTATAGAAGAACATGTGTGTTGCTCACATGCAGAACCTCCTGATCGTTTCTCCAGATTATCTGGAGTTCAGTGAAGTTCATGCAAACAGCTTTTGTTCTTCTCGTATTGTCTTTGATTTTAAAACGTTATTGTTGAGTTTTTCTGCGACAGGTCGGTGGGTCGAGGACCACGAGGTCGTCCACAACATGATGTTTGACAGCAAGACCAACCTGAAGGTTTCTCACAAACAGACAATGACCAGATCGGCGTGGTGGGACAACGGAGTCCTGCCGTTATGGATCACAGCTCAGAACCAGGTGGGTCATTGATCATGGAACATGGCTGCCTCTTCAAGTCACCGCCTCCTGGACTCACCTCAGTCTGAGGAGGAACGTTTGATGGTCTAAGGTTCAGGAGATATGATGTTTGTGAAAATCTGCTGGAACGTGAATCTGTAATAAACATTAATATGAGGTTGTGTTTACATGACAGCTCTGTTAAACTAAAGTGTCTCAATCATACCGGGTGTCCACCTTCACCATGTTAGCAGTTGGGACATGGACCAATCCAAACAGCTAAAAGCATCCACAACACGATCACTACTAATGAAGTTATCACCACAAGATGGCAGCGTTCAGCACCGGGATGATTTGGCTTCATTTCTGGATAGAGGGAGGAACTGGAGACGCTTCGTTCTATAAGTTAGATTTGATGTCTAAACTGATCTCACGTTGTTTTGTTATAGGGTCTGAAAACTGCTTCCTTCCACTACCCAGGAGGTGGCGCCAACTACAGCGGTCAGGCGGTAAACCGAGTGCTGGTGGAGGCGTTCGACCACCCGGACGATAACGAGACCGAGTGGCGTCAGAACGTTGACACAGTGATGAGCTGGTTCTCTGAGGAAGACTTCCACCTGGTGACGCTGTACTATGGCGAGCCGGACCACGTGGGCCACGCCAAGGGCCCGGATCACGAGGACAGGAAGAAGATCATCCGACAGATCGACCGCACCATCGGCTATTTGAGGGAGGCCATTGCTCGGCATAGCCTGACCGACAGCCTGAACGTCATCATCACCTCCGACCACGGCATGACCACAGTCAAGAAGCGACCTCAGGTGGATGAGATCATCCTCAACAAGTACCTGAATTTGATCCAGCTCGCCAGCTTCGAGATCCTCGACTACGGCGGGTTCGGCATCCTGACGCCTCGGCCGGGGAAGGAGCAGGAGGTTTTTGCTTCTCTATCCAACGCACCCAATCTGACGGTCTACAAAAAAGACCAGATGCCCGAGAGCTTCCATCTTGGCAAAAGTGAGCGGCTGCCTCCCATCGTGGTTGTTGCAGATCTGGGATTCAACCTGAACTCTGTGAGTTTTACCTGAAACCTTCAGTTAGTATCAAGTCACGTTTTTACGTTTCACTTGATTCTTTTCTAGAGAATAATTCTGGGCCTCAAGAAAAATCCGTCCTGCTTCACAGGTTTCATGTGCGTGGTTCAGGTCCAGTGAAGTTCAGCATTGAGCTTAATACAATTTGGAAACAAGATTCAGAGCTCGTCAGCAGCGGCGGATGGAATCAAGTCATGTTGTCAATGACAACTGATTCTCCAGATCAGGTCCTGAGGACTGAGTCCAGGTCTTTACTTCAGGTTCTGAGGACTGAGTCCAGGTCTTTACTTCAGGTCCTGAGGACTGAGTCCAGGTCTTCAGGTCCTGAGGACTGAGTCCAGGTCTTTACTTCAGGTCCTGAGGACTGAGTCCAGGTCTTTACTTCAGGTCCTGAGGACTGAGTCCAGGTCTTCAGGTCCTGAGGACTGAGTCCAGGTCTTTACTTCAAGTTCTGAGGACTGAGTCCAGGTCTTTACTTCAGGTCCTGAGGACTGAGTCCAGGTCTCTAACCCTCATCAGGACAAACAGACACTGAACTGGTTTTATTAAAGACACGTGAAACAACATGAAACAATCTAGAGTCAAACCACTTCCAGCGTGTAGCGAATCTCCTCCTCTACTTGTGTCAGTTCCGTCTTTTAATTCCTTTCTTCGTCGTTTTGTTTCCCACCAGAGATTCATCGTGTACGTCAACAAGGGCGATCATGGGTATCATAACGGAGAGATGGACATGAAGACCATCTTCAGGGCGTTCGGTCCCGACTTCAGGAGGAACTTTGTGTCCGAGCCGTTCGACAGCATCCACATTTACCCGTTGATGTGTAAACTGCTGCAGATTGAACCGGCGCCGCACAACGGATCCCTGACGGTGACCGAGCAGCTGCTGCTGCACAGCGGTGAGCCAATCAGAGAGAGCCGCCGGGGCCCAGCTCTCTGGCTACATGAGTATTTGCAGTACTATCATTATTATGTACTTTCATTGGAGTATAAGCAGGAAAATTATGCATTAATGCGAGACCAGTGTTTTGATTCCATTAAAAAAGATTGACTCATTGATTATGTACAAATATAGATGAAATTAACTAAACTGACACAGGCAGGATCTTACTCTTAAACTTTAGTATATTAACTAAATTGTTTGATATTATAATTCAGTTTTTCAAATGTCTGCAGTATATTTCTACACTTCTTGAAAATAAACTATACACAAACTGATTCTACCACACACATACTGCAGCAGCAGTAATCACACTACCAAGACTTTATCAGAGTACTTCGTGTCTCAGGGTACTTCGTGCCTCAGGGTACTTCGTGTCTCAGGGTACTTCGTGCCTCAGGGTACTTCGTGCCTCAGGGTACTTCGTGTCTCAGGGTACTTTGTGTCTCAGAGTACTTCGTGTCTCAGGGTACTTTGTGTGTTAACATTTAACTGTTTGTGTTGTTTGCAGGTGGATCACAGATCACAGCTCCAGTGTCTGTCACTCTGCTGCTGGTTGTCATGTTCACTGTGCTGTAACAGGTCCAGGATCAGTTCCAGGATCAGATCAGTAGGTCCAGGATCTAAAGGGCTTTAATTTGTTGACCTTGTGACATCATCATATCTATCTGAATTATTATTGGTTCATGTTTATCATGTGCTTTTCTATTTGATGAATGATTTACTGGTTTATTTGGAAACGTTTCAGTCGATCCAACCAAATAAAATAAAGATGGACGACATGTCAGCTCCCAAAAGTGAAGCCAAAACATCTGCATCGCCCCCTGGTGTCCGGCTGCAGTGTAGGTTATAAACCTCCTCCATGTCAGCAGATGGGACATGAACCAAACCAAGAAGTCAAAGTAGACGTTAAATAAATGTTTGTAAAGATGTTTCAGGTCGTTCTTCTCTCTGATGTTTGTTCAAGTGTTTCTGATCAGTTTGGATTTATTTAGTTATTTGATGATATGAAAACAAACGTCATGATTGACAGCTGATGTCGTCTTTATAAACTCTATTAATCCTTTTATGACCACACACACACACACACACACACACACACACACACACACACACACACACACACACACACACACACACACACACACACACACACACACACACACACACACACACACACACACACACACACACACACACACACACACACACACACACACACACTTTAAATCATGATGATTTAATGAGTAAAAACCTCTTTGTGAGTCGGAGCTGCTTCATTAAAGCACCAACACAGAACTTACATCATAAAATTAAACTTCAGTTCTTTCATCAGTCTGGAAAAAAATCTGCATCCAATCGGGTCCATGCTTCAGCAGCCAATGACAGCGCAGCAGCGAACCACCCAAGAAACATGAGGTCATTTCCATATGTGGTGGATTAGCTCCCAGGGGCGGAGTCTCCATGATTCACCATAAAACGATGAGCAAATAAAAAGTTCACCTTCGTCAGAGAAGACACCGGATGAGACAAGACAAGGTGAAGTCTGATTGGTCCTCTAGTGAACTTTCACCTCGGCTTAGAGAAGTCGGATGAGTACCATTATTAATGGCAGCCACTCCCCATCTGTGGCGCCACCTGGTGCTGCAGAGCATCAGTTGATCATAGGGACGTCTCTGCGTCCACAACTCTTCGGCCGTCCTCGTTCTCCACGTTTATCTGGACGCTCGGCAACTTCTCCAGACTGAAAACGACAACCAGTGATCAGTGTCATGACTACGACTCCTGCATTACAACAGCCTTCATCTAGCGACCCCCTAGCAACCACCTTCGACCCCTAGCAACCACCTTCGACCCCTAGCAACCACCTTCGACCCCCTAGCAACCACCTTCGACCCCCTAGCAACCACCTTCGACCCCTAGCAACCACCTTCGACCCCCTAGCAACCACCTTCGACCCCTAGCAACCACCTTCACTCAACACTTCAATAAAGTTTAACAACTGGACAATTACCGAGCAACGCCCTAACAACCACATGAAACATGACCCAACCACTTGTGAAAAGCTATTTGAAATCTGATGGTGACAAATTTATGTCACCATCATGTGAGTCGACCAATCACAGTGAGTCTCAGCTGGTGATGTTTTACCTGTGGCAGCGTTTCAGACCTTTGCTGTCAGAGTTCATGGAAACTGATTTCCAAATGCCGCTTTTGGCCATTTCATCGGAGATGTTCACCTCTGACGGGTCCACTCTGCAGAAACACACACACACACACATGACTCTCTGCTGCCCAGGCTCTGTGTTCACCATGTTCTGTGTGTTCGGTTATCGACTCACCGTCCTTTAAGGTTTTTGATCGGGAACTTTATAACATCTCTGTCGTAAGGCAGCTCGTCGTCCGCCTCCTCCAGCATCCGCTGAGCATCCTGGGAAACAGACACAGTGTCAGCGAGGAACCTGAGGCAGAGAGTTTGGTTTCAGCGTCTCACCTCCTTCTCCTTCTTCTTCTTGTCGTCCATCCTCTTCTTCTTGCTCTCTGGAATCAGGTCGTCGAGCCAGCTCAGCTCTCTCTTGGTGAAGAAGAAATCCAGAAGCTTCCTGATGAACACCAGAGCCAGAACCTGCAAACAACGAGAGGAGATGAGTCGCTGAGTTCAAGTGATAATAAAAGAAAACAGAGGCTGCGTTTGACTCACCATCATGGGGAAGATGACGGCGGCGGCTGAGGCCTTGATGGTCCAGAGGACGATGAGGCAGGACAGCTGCACCACAGTGAAGACGTGGACCTTCCACAGCGGCACGTAGCGCAGGTAGATCAGGTCCGACTGGTGTTTGGCCGGCATGCCGAACAGTTTGATCCTGTCGAACAGCTGCAAACGGAACGACAGAATAAAAACACAAAACCAAACAGCGACAATGCTGCTGGGGGACAAATAAACAGGAAGTGACCTGGATGCCTTTGAGCGAGGACACGCCCATGTAGAGGAAGACTCCGTACAGGACAGGCATCGGGATGAACTGAGGACAAAAGCAAACGTTCAGCATGAAAAGTATTTTACACTGTGATGGCTGAGGAGAAACAAATATATATGTAAAAATAGAATAACATATTTTAGAATAGTGACGTATATAAAACACAAAGATCAGCTGAGGTCACACGAGGACGACGGGTGAATTTACCTTGAGGGCGGAGGTCATGAAGACGGAGCAGCCCATCAGGGCAAAGATCATGAAGCCAGTGACTCTCTGCTCTCGGATGCCCAGGAACTTTGGCTGCTCGCCGGGCGCCGCGCACTCCGACTCCAGCTTCAGGCTGTTGACGTGGGAGATGGAGAGCACGGTTGCCGCCACGAACCACGGCAGGCCCATGATGGAGCACACGCCCAGCATCACCGCCACCACCATCAGGTCCAGGTGATAGCCGCAGCCTTTCTGCAACCACAGCGCACACGTTCAGGAGGGGGGAGGGGTCTATCACAGAGATACCTGTCAGTCTAACCCTCGCTCGTCCTGACCTTCAGCTTGTTCTCCTTCCTGTTAACGATGACTGCGGTGATCTGTTGGTCCATGAAGACGAGGATGGTGCAGAGCAGAGCGGGGACGGCAGCAGCCAGAAGCGTCCACCAGGGGTTCGGTCCCAGCGGCGAGATCAGCCACCCTCGAGTGTTCGACGTGGGCTGAACGAACGAAGACAAAGAAAAAACAAGCGGTAAAAACAGGAATGATGACGTTTCTGTGTGAAACTAAATGCTTCCTGTCAGCACACACACACACACACACACACACACACACACACACACACACACACACACACACACACACACACACACACACACACACACACACACACACACACACACACACACACACACACACACACACACACACACACACACACACACCTGAAGGGTGATAATCAGAGACTTTCGACCACAAACTGCTCGACATCAGGAAACAGAATCTCTGATGATAAAACTAACTTTAGGCTCATGCTTCATATTCAGTTTAATGTTAATAAACTGAGCAACATGACAAACAACATGATGCTGTGATGAAAACAGAGGGGCGTGAAGTCGGGCGTGAAGTCGGGCGTGAAGTCGGCCATTACCTCGAAGCGGTCGGGCACGTTGAGCTTCGGCGAAGGAATTCCAACCAGATAATCCACCAGCACCATGATCATGATGGTCAGGAAAACGGCAAAGTCGCTGATGGTCGATCGAACCTGCAAACACAAAAACATCCTCATCAGAGTTTTCTACCTGCTTGTGATTCAGTTTAGAGACCACTGAATTATACAGTGTGTGTGTGTGTGTGTGTGTGTGTTAGGGTCAGCTAACGTGACGGACCTTGGTGGGGAAGTATCTCTCGGTCTTGAACTGCTTGAGGAAAGACGAGAGGAGGAAGGTGGTGAAGAAGAGGATGATGGACCAGAAGAGGACGTCGGGGACGTAGGGACCGTCATGGCTGCAGCCCGAGCCGACAAAGTCCCCGTGTAAACCCAGACATTCCTGGAGACAGAGGGTGGAAGGTTGGAGTCAAGAGCTGCAGTTCCTCTAACGTCCACTAGATGTGATTATACCAAGTATGCTACAATGAAATAGATAAAAATATAAACAGTAAATAAAAATCGACGACATGACGGCTTCCTGGTCATAAACCCCATGTTAGCAGATGGGACATGGACCAAGATGGTTTCTGTCTTTTCAGCTCGTTCTTATCTCACTGATGTTCGTTCAAGTGTTTCTGATCAGTTTGGATTTAATTAGTTATTTGATGATATAAAAACAGGCTGAGACGTGATGATTGACAGCTGACTCCTGATTGGTCAAGCATATGAATGGGCGGGACCTTGATACCATGACTTCACGATCTGCACAGAATCTGACGTCAACAACACAAGATGGCAGCGTTCGTATCTGAGATACTTTAGCTTCATGTAAAGGAAGACGTGTCATCCATCTTTAATTAGTGTGTGTGTGGCTTCCTGCACCTTCACGCTCAGCTGGTCCCACTGGATGTTTCCTGAGGTCAGGTTCTTGCTGCTCCAGACCTGCTGGACGTCAGCAGAGGCGTTGACGGGTAGAGAACAATGACACCTGCCACAGAAACAAAGAGGTGAGTCAGGTTTTTACAGAGAGATTTAGTTTTTATATATATATATATATATATATATATATATATATATATATATATATATATATATATATATATATATATATATATATATATATTATACACAGTTTAATCACTGTCACACGGGTTGTGTAATAATATAAGGTAATAATATTCATATTCACCCCAAATCGACCAATGCTTACTTTGTATCTTGTAATAATCTAATGTCATGATGATGTCATGATGTCACTGATCATATGATGCAGAATAATTATCTGATCAATATCAGTTTCAAATTGTTTCTCTATGATTTGTGGAGACATCTTGGAGAATGGGACTTTCAGGACACATTGACCTTTGACCTCTGAGCTTGTCTCACGTGTAGAGGCTGAGGTTGTCCAGCTGGATGTTCATGTTGATGGGGAAAACGTCTGCCAGGTGGAACAGCTTCTCCAGAGCCTCGTAGATGAAGATGATGCAGATGAGGGCGGCAAACGCCTCCTCGGTGAAGCGAGTGATATAACAGACCAGAGAGCTGGCGTCGGTGGCGACCAGCAGCAGGCACAGGAAGGCCGTCCACAGACCGATGCTGGTCCTCAGAGACAGGTAGGACAGACCGTAGTCACTGAGGACGACCAGAGAAGACAGGAGGGGTCGCATCAATGGAAGCGTTTAGATCAGTCACACGATTACATCACATGATTACATCACAAATATCTACTGTCAAATTCCAGCTTGATGTTGAGCTGCAGATAAGATCACCAGACTGATGAAGTAACCAATCAGAGAGCAGAACACAGACCTGATCAATACTCCACCAATCAGTCACTACAGAACAAACTTCTACAAAATGAGTCACATGTTCATAGTTCATGTATACATGTACTTATATACAGTCACTGATGGTCTTTATATACAGCCGTTGCCAGTTTCATGGATCTTCAGTGTCAAAGGTCACCGACCTCCTGTCATGTTTTGTACTGAGTCAACATTGACTCTGCACAATCTGGGGACATTGAGCAAAGTCTCTATAAGAATCGTCCCATCTCACAGCCCGTCTCTACTGCAGCTTGAATCCAACAGGTAAGATGTTTCAGCAAGTCGCTGCCCTGCTGCTGGTCCTGACCTGGTCCGGCTCGGCTCAGCCTGTCGACATCATGGCCCAGCTGGATGAGGTGCGGGTCGCCCTGGAGGAGCTGAAGGCCGAGAAACGAGGTGAGACCACGTCTGACGCAGCTGCTCCAACATGAACCAACACGAGCAGTCAGACGGGAATTTACTCAAATCGATGTTTTAATGGGTCAGTCTCACTTTTCAGATTTGCTGCACACAGAGAAAGTTAATATTCAGATCAGAGATCAGGTTTTCTTGTAAAATAGTGAAATCTTGGTGTCGTGGGAACATTTCCACACTGTGACTCTTACTCTTTAGTATCGACATCTACGTTGGTCAATCAATACGAAATGACGGAATAATAATAATCCTCAGTTTCTATAATTTGCTAAATCTTCTGTACAATCTGTAACCTACTGCACATATTTAGATATTATAAAGAGTTTTGAAATAAAATAATTTTCTACGTTAAATTAAATATACCTATATAATTTCAAATTTGCACCTCTCATAACTTCATTTTTCTCCTTGCACTGACAGTACTTGCTTTTTGATTTGCTTCATCTTTCCCACTATTTGTACAAACTAAGTTTGTCAAACACCAAAGCTTATTCCACGAGTCAACCTCCTGGATCCTGATCCTATGAGTGATGCGTAGAACAAAGGCTGAAGCCCTGTGATTGGATGTTTTCTTGCTGAACTGCACCTCGACTCTTCTTCGTGTGTCGTCAGCAGCTCGTTCACTGTGTTTTCATTCTGCTTCTTACGAACAGTGATGAGCGATCGTCTGGACATGGCTGAGCGGGAGATGAAGAGAATCCGAGGTGAGAAATGTCAAAGGTTAGGATTTACTTCAACACAGCTTCTTGTAAAAGGCCTCTGTAAACGACTCTAGCTCCCCCTGGGGGGGGAATTATTAATGTGAACAAAAACTGAACTTCACTGAATTAACTAAATCTACCTCTGACTGAAATTCAGCATTTATTAAATGTTTATATACTGAAATGATTTATCAATTGGTCAATTTATTTCTGTCATTTCTCAAAGGAAAAATACGTGGTTTTATTTTTCCACTGTAAAATGTTTTTTATTTGAACTTTGTCATTACTTGTGATGGACATTTTAACATGTCATGATCTAAACAATCAAAAATAATAAAAGTTGGATCGATCACATCATGAGCTGCAGCCCTGATACAGTTATACATTATTTCACCATTTCTTTTGAACAGAAACCCCTAAAGTTGCATTCGCTGCGTCGCTGGGAGGAAACGGCCTCGTGAAGACGACTTCAGGCAACAAAGACCTCGTCTACAAAGACGTCCTGACCAACGTGGGCGAGGCTTACAGCCCGGCCACAGGTGAGACATCGTCAAGTGCAAAGTTTGTTTCCACCCACAACAGAAGTTCTAGAGTGAACCTTCCTGTTGGCGTCTTCAAATGATCAAACCTTCGATGCCGATCCAGACACAGGAATAAACATGTATAATTTGCTGAGATCAACTTCACCTTAACACACTCGTCTGAAATACGCTTAATTTCCTCCCCAGGTGAGTTCACGGCCCCGATTCGTGGAGTCTACTACATCCGCTTCACCGCCAACGCTCCCACCGGCTTCCCCATGAGCGCAGTGCTCTACAAAAACAGCGCTTCGATCCAGTTGATCGCCCACGAGCAGCCGTCCGGCGAAGGCAGCGACACGGCGTCCAACGGCGCCACCTTGCTGCTGGAGCAGGGAGACAAGCTGAAGATGGTGCTGTGGCACAACACTCAGATCTGGGACAACAGTAACCACCACAGCACCTTCAGCGGCTTCCTGCTGTTCCCCATGTGAGGACGAACACACAACGACCACCATCACCACCACACTAGCATAGAAGGAGGTCCTACAGATCCAGTATTAACCGAGGTTATCAAATTTAATATCAGTTGTGATGAGTTTAACGACTGGGTGGATGTCAGGTTTCAGACTGCCGGTGGTTCTTGTTTTCAGACACAGCAGTTAAAGGTCCAGTGGGTCAGATTCAGGTGAAGGACTCATCACCAAAAGCTCTCTTGAAATCTTCTTCTACATGTGGGACTTTTTCATCATTATGACAGTTTTAGATTTCACTCCACACTACGTTACCCGGCTCTTCCTCACATTATCCAGAGCTCTTAGTGTATCACCAGGACAGTTACGTAACGTAACAGCAGCAACATTAATCACAGGCGAAGACTAAGATGGACTTCCTTCTCTTTTGCGTGTTTGCAGGGAGGACGGACCTCCAACAGAGGGCGCTGAAGACCAGCTAAAAACCTTCCAGGCTTCAGTGAAACAGCTTCAGGCTGAAACCTCAGGTAGGACTCGCTGTTCACTGCTGGTCCTCATTGTTATTTCACTCATTCCCCTCCATGCTTCTGTTAATTGCACCTTGAATATTGAATATTCTGCTGATTTTGATGCATCACAGGTTCCGCTCGTCTGTCACAGTGAATATTGTTCTTGATGTATCAGCTGTAAATTCTGTTCTCCTCTTTCCTTCATTTCTTCACTGTGCAACTACATAATGTGATATAACAGATTCTTGTTTTGCATTTGGTTGCTGTAACGTCGTAGGAGTGTTTTCTTGGTCTTAAATCTCAAAAGTCAATTTTCTGACTGAGATCAACATGCTTCTATATATTTGGTATTTTAACAGATCATTTTTTTTATAAGTAAAAGAGATTCAAAAGCAAACGAATAAAATTACTTGACTTTCTCATCTTTAATCCACTAATGAGTGTGTGTTTGCCTTCAGGCATCAAAGAGCGACTGGAGGCCACAGAGCAGGAGCTGAAGGCTGCGAGAGGTCGGTCACTTTTCATATCCAACCAGGGTCCACATTAGCTTTTAATCCTCTATAGCACAAATATATATATATATATATATTTTTTTTTTTAAACGTTTCTTAAATAAATATCCATAACAGGAAAAACACGATTGTTTTCTTCAGAAGTACCGAAGGTGGCGTTTGCAGTTTCTCTCGGAGGAAACGGTCTTCAGAAGACGACGTCCGGAAGCAGGACGCTCATCTACAAAGACGTCCTGACCAACATCGGACAGGCGTACAACCCTGAGACCGGTCAGTGAGGACAAACTAACACACACCCAACGTATTACTGCAACCACAACTTTAGATTTTTATGTGTTTTAACAACACAGCTTCAAAAACATCGACTGGAAAGTGAAAGGAAATTGTTGCTGTGTTCAACATATCTTCTTTTTGCCATTGGCTAAGTTCAGGTTGAATTCAGAGAAGTGATGAACAGATAATTCTCATGATTCATATTTCAGATGTCTTTGCTCAGGAGGCCAATAAACAAGTTGTGGTTTCAGAGACATTTTGTTTAGATGAGAACATTTTGCCTGTTTGAGTCCAAAAATCTATTTCATATTTGATCCTTCCCTCTCTAAAGCGTCTTTGAAAAGCACCATATAAATGCAATATATTATTAATATATGAATCAATAAATAATTATTAACAAATGTATTTCATTTTATACATTTTCTTGGATCAACTTTTATGTTTGTACCAGTTTGCTTTCAGTTTTCAGTTTGTGAAATTCTTACAAAAACTTAAATCTGCCTGAATCATAATACGTTTATATGATCGATCAGTTACTGTGAAGGGGCACGTTGGGTTGTAAGCTCCCGTCCATCTGATCCCTTTGGTTTTTGTATTTCATAACAACAGAACAGTCTTGTTTTTCTTGCGCTCCGGTTATTTTGTCCCTCCTCAGCTGCCGTACTTCTGTTTATAACTCCTCCTCTTCCAGGTGTGTTCACGGCCCCGATTCGTGGAGTCTACTACATCCGCTTCACCGCCAACGCTCCCACCGACTTCCCCATGAGCGCAGTGCTCTACAAAAACAGCGCTTCGATCCAGTTGATCGCCCACGAGCAGCCGTCCGGCGAAGGCAGCGACACGGCGTCCAACGGCGCCACCTTGCTGCTGGAGCAGGGAGACACACTGTCCATGAAGCTGTGGCAGAACACTCAGATCTGGGACAACAGTAACCACCACAGCACCTTCAGCGGCTTCCTGCTGTTCCCCATGTGAGGACGAACACACAACGCATCAGCACCGACCGCTCGTCTGTCGATACGGAACCAGATCCAGTCGTCCAATCATCTTTGTTGTAAAATTCAGTGAACGTTACATCACTGCCGACGCCGCAGTTTGATTTAAACTTCGTTCAAATAAATTCTGCCTTTTAAATCTTTCAAACTCTAAGACTGTTTTTTCTTTAAATTAAATGACACACAATCCAAAGCCACAGAATTAAATATCAAAGTGTCTAATGACCAAAGATTTCCCAGCAAGAATCGTCATTTATTTGATATTAAAGACTGAATCTTCCAGGAAATGGAGCAGGTTAAACAAAAAAGGGTTTTATATAAGTCTTATAAAAGATATTTCATTATTCATTTCATCACATAAAGTATTTTTAATCCTCAAACAAAAAAAGCTCAAATGCAGCGTTTCTCTAAAGCCAATTAAACAGCTGATCCTAAAACCTTCAGCTGTTACTTTACTACGGTTATAAAAGCTCTTCAGGTTCATCGGTGACGCAGCAGCTACAGCAAACGAGAAGCAATGAAATAATCAATAAATAAGAAAAATAAGTGTGTTGGACAAATATATATAAAAATGTGTCTGCCCAAAGTTTAGATACTAAAAAGGAGAAAACACCTGAAACATGATAGAAAAGAACGTGAATATAAAGTTTATTGATGTGGTGGTTTGATGATTTAATAAGCTGGTCCCTAATAAACCTGAGCTAAGTGACGCAGATTGAATTTATATAAATTTAATTCACATTTTGACAAACACCTGAACTAACCAAAGACGATTTAATGTACCACTGTCATGGTGATTACTGACTGAAGTTCGGGGGACAGCGCCCCCTGCTGACCGGCTTCATAACCACTCACCTGCAGAACTTGAAGAGGATCTTCTCAAAGACCAGAACTGGACCAGTGCTTCCCAGGATGGTGAGAGGCTGACCAGCAAACAGAGAGTAGGCCATGCCTGTCAGAGACGCCCCGAACAGGGACTCTATGGCACTCTACCAGAGAGAGAACATCATAACTGATGTTTAATAATTATATCAATCATCCTATTTTAAGACATCAGCTGTTTTGATGAAGATGTTCATGTTTCTAAATGAGGAATTTTAAAAATGGTTTTGAATGTAGAGATGAGACACTCATTAGCCTCCTTTTATTGTGAAAATATGAATATCCTGTCCTCAGTGCTGCTTACTATGTTTCCTTTGGTGGCTTCTCCGAGCAAACCTCCAAACGTGATGACGGGCGACATGCAGGCGCAGTAGAGGAAGAGGACGGACGCCAAACACTGCAGGCTGAGTGCATCTCTGATGTCACTCCACATGAACGGAGCTTTCCTCCGAATGTCGTTCACCAAACCACCGAAGATCCTGACGAGAGGAAGCAGAACGAAATAAAAACAGGTTGAGCTGAAAAGATAAAACACTTCAGAACGAATTACAACCAGGATTTGTATCGTATCACCAGCTTCTTGCCAATAAACAGCCCAGTGCGTCAAAATGTATTTTGATTAACACGTTACTTTTTAGTTCAAGTTTTTAAATGTTTGATACGAGTAAAAAAAAATAAAAACTCAGTTCCACTGTCAGGTCTTATTTTTGTAAGATATTAAATTAACGATATAAACAGAGTAAATCTGTTTATAGTTTTAATTTGAACCTGAGAAAATAAAGAGGTTTATTTATTAGATTTATGAAATGAGTTGAATCAAACATCAGGAGAAGTATTCAAGGTTCTGGGGATATTTTTGAATAATGATCTGATTTTGTCAATCAGCTGTTAAGCGGACAAACCTCCCCGTCCTCTGCAGCTCTGGTCCACTTTGATGCTCCGCCTCCTTCGCTGTGTCAGAGCTGTGGGCGGAGCCATTAGGAAGCAACGGCATCTTCCTCTTCTCCTGCAGAGACAGAGGACAGAGATGACCTCGGGACAGACCTGCTGGACTAGATGCCGCTGTGGGTCAGTGCGGGGGGGTCTTACCTGAGACGGGACACTCTTTGGGGGATCGATGCGGATACTGGGGTCCCATTCACCAGGCGGCAGCACGGTGACCTGATCCAGGAACTCGTCGATGCCCGACAGCAGGTCGTTCCTGTCCTTCGCTTTGTAGGCGACGTCGTGGAAAATCTTAAGAGAAAGAGATTGAATCTCAAAGTGACGTCTGGAATCTCGTGGTCCAAATCCTTTTTCCGTCTTCTTACCTCGTCCGTCATCAGAGTGGCGATGGATCGTCCGATCTCGTGGTACTGCGGACCTTTTCCAAACGGACCGAGCAGCAGGAAGAGAAACCTGAGCAGAACACGGTCAAACACAAACAATCATCAAGAGCCAGTCAGGTGCTGGACTGGCTCTTGATGACCTTTGACCCCTGCGTCCTTGAGGACATTCAGAGGACGTTCAGACATCGGCTCAGAACCAGCTGCTGTGGTGCGTTTACCTGGTTGGTACTGGGACCTCGGTGAGGCCCGTCAGCAGCACAGCAGGAGACAAACGAATAAACGCAATGATGGGTCGCTCCAGGAAGTCGACTTCACCCACCAGGACGTTTGAGGCCTCGGCGCCGGGAGGAATCTTCCTCATGAAATTCATATCGACCTGAAACACACGAGGAACCACATGACTGACGGGTTTATACTGAGCCTGTAGTTCATTCTGCAGCCTGTGGGGGGCAGGAGCAGACAAAAGCTCCTCCCACTCAGCTCTTCAGTGTGATGAGTATATAGTGACTGTATATAAAGACCATCAGTTATAAGTGGGAGTCACAGTTATATACGAGGTGTCATGTGACCTTCTACATCGAACACACACATTACATCGGACTGAACAACACAACAACAACACAGACGCACACAGTTTAATACACTATGAGTCACAACACAGGCCACTGATTGGTCGACAGCCGGTGACTGACAGGTGACAGACTTACGGCAGGTTTTCTACTGGCCGCTGGCAGCAGACAAACACAGTCGCAATGCTGCTGAAAAACAAACCAGTCATCCTCCATGAACACAACCACAGCCTCTGATTGGCTCCACCAGGTTCACACTGAACAACACAGTTTATAAAACACCAACAGAGCCACAACGATCCAGAGCAAAGGTTCTGTTGCGTTCACGTACAGTTATCGGCTGAAGGTGAACGGTACTAACCTCTAACCAGACTTTAAACTTCTCGTACTTTAAGGTGTTGGACTAAACCTGACGTTAACTAAGTATTTTTACATCTAAATCTGTCTTTTCTCTTCTGTGTCCAATCAGAAAGCTTTCTTGTTTACGTCCATCCTGTGACTATACATTCTGACAGTTAGCGACCGGCGCACAGGGACCAACACCGTCCCAGTCATCGGTGAAATCCACAGGTGGTGGTGGTGATGGGAAGACCTCCAGACAGAGAGCAGGCTGTTGTCATGACTTCACATGTTGAGTTGTTGCGGCGCTGACACGCACTCTGCTGGCTGCTGTGAACGATCAATAGCCACGACAGTTCCCTGCATTGCTTCATGTTTTTAACAGACACTTCAATATGAGGAATCAAACATGCGACGTCTGTTTCAACCATATATTTCAGTGACCCTCCATGAAGGTTTGTGTTTATGTTAAAAACAGGTGGTTACCTTGGTGAAGCCCACCGTGCTGTTTTCCCGGCTGCCTCCATTGATGCGACTCTCTGCGTTTTTGCTGTGGTCGAGGTTTCCAGGAGCCGAATGAGGAGACGCCAGCAGATCTGCCGAACGCAAAGACTGTCAGACATTCACATATTCTGACAGAAACCCAATGACGGCTCACATCAAGGCAAAAAGAAAGATGTATGGACAAATAGATAATTTATTAACAAGTGGGGGAAATGTATTTGTTACTGCACTGTAAATAAAGTACAGACCTGCAAAAATACAAAATACACAGTAAAATAAACTAAATTTAGACAAAAAGCAAGTCACTTTTTAATTTGTTTACACATCAGATCTGTACATTAAGTCTGTGATTAAAATATTGATATATATTAATGTTGTGATGTGTTCAAAGTGTCTGTTGATGGTGTGTGACATCCAACAACCATCACACACATAAGTGACACAGTCTTTCTGCCATAAAGGATTTTATCTTTCTTGTTTCCTGTCTCTTAAGGCTGCAGCTTTAAGATCGTCTGATTGGCTGCTCCTCTGTGTCTGTGTGTGTGTGTGTGTGTGTGTGTGTGTGTGTGTGTGTGTGTGTGTGTGTGTGTGTGTGTAGCTGAAGCTGCTGATTCAAACCACATGACCGCAGAAGAGATGCACTTCAGCCCGAGGAACAGACACGTGTTAGTGTTTGTCATTAAATGTCGCTGCCAACCAACAGAAACTCCATCTGACTTTAAACCCTTCAGACCTTTGAATGTAGAAATGATTCCACATTCTATCCAGTTTGAAGTCTCATCTTTAGGAAGCACTTTTTAGATCTTGGTGGGTTTTAACTCTATAATTGAAGCAGATGAAGGATTTTAGTCGTCAGGATTTGACGTTTTCAGAGAAACAAGCTGAGCAAACGTTAGCGGCAGCTTGACTCACAGCCAATCGGAGACGAGTCGTAGAAACACTGAGGAGACATGAGGAGAATTCAGCTCCTGATAAAAACCTCCTGATCCATCAACCCTGAAGGAATCCTAACCAGGAGAAGACTACAACTCCCATCATCCCTCACTGCTGCACCACACTCAACCAGCTCAACCAATAAAGCTTCAGTTCAGTTTAAGACCTTAAAGTCTGTTCAAAGTGTAGAACGTTTGTAGATCCGATGTTCTGTCTTCAGCTGAATGAGTCAAGGTTTCCTCGTTCCACTGGAGTGAGCAGCTTGTTGTGGTTCACGCATCACTTCCTGTTTATCTGGACTTCCTTTACATCAGCACATTAACAGTACCTCAGAGGAGAGATGACGAGGATCATTCATACGCTGAAGGTGAAGATAGTCTGATTATCCACAGATCAGGTGGGGACCACATGAGCCTCTAAGTGACGACACATAAAAACTAAACCATTAAACTAAACTGCAGCGTTTTGTCAACAAACTAAAGAAATGAATGAAACTTTAACTATAATAATGCTGGTCGTTGTTTGTAGGAAACAGGACGACGATTCTGACCTTTACACTTGAACACAGGTGATGTGACAGATGTTTACGTATCATTAGTCAGATCAGTTCACCTGCTCCTAAATACACTGCTGATGTCTTGTTAGAAGACGTTTTTTAATAAAGTTGTTTTCCAGCTGTGATTCATTTACTCTACAAACAAAACCACAGTCAGACAAAAAAGGTTTTAGTTGACACGCAGACTTTAAACCCACACAGCAGATCAGGGTTTAGTTTGTTCACACCGTCATGCCAGGATTTGCCTGATTGACTGTGAGGAAACATCAGGTCCTGTTTGTCCTCCACCCCCCCCCCCCTCCGGAGCAGAGCAGCGGCACTAAGCGCCGGAGGGAGGAGCGTGGAGGAGGGAGGCAGAGAGGGAGGGGCTGAGGCCGGGCGGACAGGCCTCAAAGAGGTGGCGTCCGAGCAGGTTGGTGAGACGAGGGGACATGGGAGGTGAGGAGGAGTGACGCAGGCGGTAGAGACGAGAGGAGGACAGACCCTCCCCTGAGGAGAAGAAGGGAAGCAGAAAGACAAGTGACGCTCAGATTGTGACGTCTGGAAGGAACATGAACTCTAGACTAACTAGTCCTGATATGTGCGCTGATTAACTGAAACTAGACCCTGGATCATCTTGGAGGGTTTATAAGATTCCTCCCTCACTAGCAGAGTCTGGTTATAAACTTGAGGACGAGCGCGTCGTGGTCTCACCGTTACGTTCCAGTAAATGGGGGTCGGAGTGTTTCTTGGCAATGTCGGCGAAGGATCGAACCAGTGGGATCCGGTTGCTCAGCTTCTTCTCATTCTGGTGGTGGTGACGTCTCAGCATGGCTTCCTTCACCTTCTCCCGAACGCCGTCCTCCAGCTGACCCGACGCCAGCATGCTGTCTATCACCATGTCTGCAGAGAGCAGGACACGAGACACATCGTAATAACCACACGTAATAACCGCTGTGTCGCCGTGGCGGCGTACTGACCTGCGATCTCCTCAATGGTGTTAGCTCTCATGTCAAGCAGCACTGTGCCGTTAATGATGCAGGAACGCAGCTCGAACAGACTGTGCAGCGTCAGCGTCGCCACGTACGGTTTGCTCCAACGCTCACCGCCATCTTCTACGTCCTCCTCAAACTTCAACCACCTGACACACACACACACACACACACACACACACACACACACACACACACACACACACACACACACACACACACACACACACACACACACACACACACACACACACACACACACACACACACACACACACACACACACACACACACACACACACACGTTGGAGGATCCTGAATGACGTGAATGTGGATAACGTTGGGGGCGTGTCCTCACCGTGCCGTCTCCTTCCACTCCTGGAGCTCTCCGTCTCTGAAGGCGAGCTCGTCCAGCTCAGTGAACAGGTCGTGGGGAATGTGTTCCTCGTCGTCGTCCTCCGTCCCCAGGATGAACTGGACTCTCTGCGATGGTGTGTCTACGGAGACAAATCACACTCGTCATCGTGTCACATTTGTTCTTCATATTTTGACCGTTTGAGATCGTCGGGGCCGGACCATTTGTGGGCGAGTCCCGTCCGTCCTCCCGTTCACGCCGTTTCCGGTGATGTCTGTGTCCTCTGTGACGGTGACGCCTCCGGCTCTGTCGGCCCAGGGGGACGTGAACCCCGACGTACACTGCCCTGTGACCTGACGGAGAAAATAACTGACACTGTTCTTCTGATGTAAAAGAAATTTACATATTAAAAATTAATCATTAAAGATCTTCCTCACGTGTGAAAATAAACAGGATGTGTCAGTTCTCTAACCTGGTTTTAAAACATCATATTTCATGTTGAAGTAATTAATAACTATAAACTTTATAATTTTTTTTTGTTTGTTACACATAAAGTTGATGCTGCAGATTGATCACAACACATTTAGGTCATCTGTCTAAATGTCCTTGTTTCGTTCTGATAGAAACTGTGACTGACTCTGTACCAAGACAAAACACGTCTCTGGACAAAGTGTGGACTCACTCTCCAGCTCCTCTTTCTCAAAGTTGGTGTGGAGGGTGGAGCTCGTCTTTCCCTGGTCCAGCACCGCCTCCTCATCGTTCCCCTGCAACACACACACACACACACACACACACACACACACACACACACACACACACACACACACACACACACACACACACACACACACACACACACACACACACACACACACACACACACACACACACACACACACACACACACACACACACACACTTCAGTTTCTCACGTCGATCCGTCTCTGAGCTCTTTTCTTGTTAAACTGACACATTTCCTCAAGTGACTCATGAAGATGATGAAGTTCTGCTTTCAGCCTTAGTCACTTCCTCTGTCACACTGTCACTGATAGTGTGAAGCCGTATGGGCCTGAACCACTAACTTCACACACTGTAAGAGCAGGTACATACCTGGGACATAGCTCTGGCCACCCTCTGACTGGCAATATCTCCCCAGTAGTCTCCCATAGCTGCTTCAAAATAAAGAGATTTTGCTTCTGGGAAAACAGAAAACGTCCCAAAGAGGAGAACTTTGTGGCAGTGAACTCTCCACAGGGTGAAAAGAGAAATGCAGCAGCTGCTCAGATATAAACCAACTGTCAACATTCGAGTGTGGATCTGCGACCGCCCAGGTTCAGAGAGTGAATACGGACGCCGCGCTGCCAGCAGAGCCTCGGCTATGATTCATGTATTTATAGCAGAGTGTGTTGCTTCACTGAGCAGAGAAACCAGCGAGCCTGGAAGTCTGCAAACACAGCAGGTTAAAAAAAAAAAAAAGAGGTGGGAGGCTGATGGACAAATCACACACACGTTTCTGAGCAGGAAAAACACAAACACAGCAATTCAAACAAAAGTGACCCAACCCTGAAGTGACAAGACTCTGAACTCAGTGTCTCCACTCTGACCCTTCCAGGTCTAAACCAGCAAGTCCAGAGTCTAAACCAACAAGTCCAGAGTCTAAACCAACAAGTCCAGAGTCTAAACCAGCAAGTCCAGAGTCTAAACCAACAAGTCCAGAGTCTAAACCAACAAGTCCAGAGTCTAAACCAACAAGTCCAGAGTCTAAACCAACAAGTCCAGAGTCTAAACCAGCAAGTCCAGAGTCTAAACCAGCAAGTCCAGAGTCTAAACCAACAAGTCCAGAGTCTAAACCAGCAAGTCCAGAGTCTAAACCAACAAGTCCAGAGTCTAAACCAGCAAGTCCAGAGTCTAAACCAGCAAGTCCAGAGTCTAAACCAACAAGTCCAGAGTCTAAACCAACAAGTCCAGAGTCTAAACCAGCAAGTCCAGAGTCTAAAGTGGAAAGTCCAGTACAAACCAACAACTCCCAACTCAAGACCAATAATTCCGGAGTCTACACCAACAAGTCATGTCAAGACCAACAAGTCCCAAATCAAAAATACATTCAGGTCAAGCGCTCCCAAGTGAAGAAGCCACATCAGGACCAACAAAACCTGAGTCAAAACCAAAAGGTTTCAAGTCAAAACCAGTGTGCTTCCAGACCAACAAGCTCCAAGAGAAAGACCAGAGTCTCATATCAAGAGTAACAAAGACGTCCTGAGGCAAGATAAAGTCCCAAAGTAGGTCAAACAGGTTCTGAGTCAAATCGACTGGGTTCCAAGTCAAGACCAACCAGATTAAGTCCAGGTCTTAACATTGGATTCGACAGTGATCTCTTTGATCGGGCATATTAGCATTAGGTTCTAAAACAAACCTATAGTTTATATTTTCTGATTTCTTTTCCTTCAACCTGTGACTTGATCTGTTCCATACACTGTCTTCTGACCTTTGACCTTCTTCCCTGGTTGCTCTTTCATTTAGCTGACGTGGGAAACGGACTCTCCTGCTGACTGGGAGTCTTTGTGTCACAATCGTGTTTTTGGGCCAAATCAGATGTAAAAGTAGGAATAAATGAAATAAGAGGTGGGGCCACTGGTGTTTCTCTGACTGTAGAGATTGAACATTAAAAAGGATCCAAGTTCCACATTTTAGTTTGAAAATGACAAATGATTTCTATTTTGGAACAACAGAAGTTCAGATATCCTCTTGCCTCAGTTAATACCAGTTCTTTTCCACTCAGCTCAGGAATTCTAATGAGATACAACAAGCTGCTACATGCGCACAGATCCATATAAACACATGACAGACGGGGTTTTACATTTGCTCTTCTATTTCAGACACACTGCTCTGGGCTCCGACACCACAAATCAAATGACCCGATACAGACAGAGCACAACTCTGCCACAGGCTCAGAGACGGAACAAGACACAGTTAATGTCATCTGACAAATACTCACTTCTACAACTACGGCTGAGTATCGCCACTGATGTGATTCCCATTCACAAGGTCTTGTGTGTGTGTGTGTGTGTGTGTGTGTGTGTGTGTGTGTGTGTGTGTGTGTGTGTGTGTGTGTGTGTGTGTGTGTGTGTGTGTGTCTCCAGACAAAGATGTGAGATGAGCGACTCGCTGACATGTTGCTGCTGTTCTTATATAAAATGTGGTCACTCATATATTTCATGTATAAAAAGATTAGGAATTGATATCGGATCATTTGAATAAAGATCAATTTTAATCAGAGAATTGATTTTACGACTGTGTTCAATTGACTGTGATTTAAAACAGAAACAATCTTCAAGTCCTCAAACTGGAGAAGCTTCAAACAGCTGTTTGATTTCAGCCCTAAATAATAATCGCACAAAATAATCTTCAATCAAAGGTCGAATTACTAGCTTTAAACTTGACGAAATATCATATACACATAATATATCCAAATAGTTTTGTATTATTAGCACATGACAAATATAAAGATTTAAATAAATAAATACAAATGCTAGAGGAGAAGTTTGTCAGTTCAGGTCACATGGACGGTGTCAGATACGACATTTATCACCACAACTCATACAAATAACTGTCAAAGTATAAAAAAATCATAAAGTGCACTTTGGTATATGATGCTAAACTAGTCAGAGGGACGATGACGGCTGTGGATCACAACCTGGTTCAGAAAGATAAGAGCACAAACTCTCACTTGGTCTCGGACAACAGCCCCAGTCCAGTTATTGTATTAAAGTCCGATCACAACTTGGAGAGGTATTAAGGAAATCCAAAATGCAGGTTTTTCAAAGCTCCTCTGGTGGTAACACAACACATCAGGCCTCCTGTGGTTTGAGTTGAACAATGATTCTAAACAATCACATCCAAACAAACAGATCGGAGCCGTTTTCCAGCCACAGTGTAAATAAAGGTTTGTATTAATGAACGAATCTGACGGGTTCAGCCTTTCACAGACATGTTAGTATCTGTGCTCATGTTCGCTGAAATGAAAACATATTAAACAGAATAAACAATGCAGACAAAATGTAGATTTATATTTATGTCTTGCTATAAATAAATAAATCAAAGTTTATTCTCTTTATTCAAGTTCTTTATATTTGGTTGTATTTGTGTTTTATTTTGAATGATTCAAATATAATTAATTTATGGTGTAACTGTAAATATCAATCTGCCGATATTTGTGTCAACATAATAAGTAGTAAGTGTGTGTGTTTGTCACGTGGAGGCTGTTCGCCTCCCGCCGATCTTCTGTATCCAATGATCACCAGATGCAGCTTGCATTAAACACTGCCCCCCCCCCTGCAGTTTCCACAGCAACAGAAACAAGGAAGTGGCTGAAAACAGCTGGACTGTGTCAACAGCTGCACAACAACACAACCCACACACAGTGAGCTTGTCTCTAAATGTTTCTGGAGGTCGCATTCGTTAATTGTAGCTTTTGATTATTTCCATTAGTTTAATTTATTTTGTGTTTTTATACTGTTTGTCCTGAGGGAATATAATGGAGTCATAAAAGCCTAAGAGGTTCATCCTCTGGAGAGCAAGACTATAGGCTCAGAACCAAGCTCTGGATTAATCACTGTAGCTGTCAATCATGAGATCTCGTTTTTATATCATCAAATAACTGATTCAAACCAAACTGATCAGAAACACTTGAACAAACATCAGAGAGAAGAACGACCTGAAACGACAGAAACATCTTTACAAACATTTATTTAACGTCTACTTTGACTTCTTGGATTGGTCCATGTCCCATCTGCTAACATGGAGGAGGTTTATAACCTATATGGCCTGCAGACACCAGGGGGCGATAGAGGATTTGGCCTCACTTTCAGGAGCCGTCGTGTCGTCCATCTTTATTCACAGTGTGTGGTCAGTTATCCAAATCTTTCAAACATCACAAGTTGACATCAACCTGACAGAGTACAGACACACACACACACAGACACACAGACACACACACAGACACACACACACACACGATAACAACAATAATCAGTACTGCCTCTTGTTTCCCTGCAGACCAACAGGATCCGGTGTAACAGTCCACCAGAGAGTCAGCTGGCGTCAACCCCCTGAGACGACTCGACAACACTAACCTGCACACACTGACACTGTGTGTGTGTGTGTGTTTACACAGCAGTAAACAGCTTGTTGTTATGTTAGTCTCTATGTCTGTCTCTGTCAATCAAACACTGTGGTCATCACAGTCGTCAAACATTCAGACCAATAGAATGATGCTTTCCACTAATACTGCATTTAAAAGGAATGAATGAAGCTTCATTTGGTTGCCATGGTAACATCATGATGTATCCACCACACTGTTACACTTTAATTTAATTTCACACATAACTGACTCGCATCACCGTGGTAACAGCGGAGCAGCATCCAGCGGGATGGATCCCTCTGAGATGAGGAAATCAAACCTCAGCAGGCTGAGCTTCATGACTTGAACTGAAGAGGTCAGAGGTCAGCCACAGAACCGGGTCAGTAGAACAAGTGGGGGTTCTGTGCCTTGCTTGTGGGCCCTGGTCCACCTCACCAAACTCCACTCATTTGAATCCTCATTTAAAGCATCTCTGCTCGATGTCTGAATTAAATCGTGCAAACACACTTTCCGGACAGTTTGTCACAATCACCAGAAATCAGACCCGCATTCTGCACGTGCACGAGAGCTACACACAAACAGTGATTTACAGGGAAGGGCCACACACAGTGAGGGGGGGGGGCTCTGGGCTGAGGGAGTAACAGGAGTCAAACAGAACAGCAGAGATATTAGGATAAAGACTCGAGTTTGAAGGATGGACTTTTACCCGAATGATAGAACGGGTCAGTCCGGGTCAAATCCAACTCTTAGGAAAGTTTAATTGCGTTCACCGGTTTCACGGTAACTCTGAGAACCGAGAACTACGGAACCTTCCGGATGAGTTCCGGGAAGTTTGCTCATCACCACCATCACTTCCTGGCAGCAGCGTGGTTCGTTCAGAGTAAAACTTGTCCGGTAACAGCGGGACAAACAGCGGGACACACAGCGGGACACACAGCGGGACACACAGCGGGACACACAGCGGGACTCCCCCGGAGCTCCAGGGGCCAACAGGCGCCAGGTCCGGCACGACTCCGCGGGATGGTCCCGCTGTTTGTCGGACGCTCCGCGGAGGCGTCGCTAGCCTCCGCGGCTACAACACGTCGAACTTACCGCTGTGAGGAGCGGTCTCATCTGTTCCTCTTCCTCCATCTTCACCTCCTCCTCTTCCTCTGTTTCCCGGAGCAGCTGTTCACCTCCTCTTCCTCCTCTTCCTCACTCAGCTTCTCTCCTTCTTCGCAAACCTCTGGAATATATTAACTCCAGATGTCCCCGCCCCTCTCTGATTGACAGCGCCCTACTCCACTGACGTGGCAGCAGCTGCCCGATTTCCACCAATCACCGAGGGTGATTGGGGAGTAGGCGGAGTCATGAAAGTTTTTCACAGTTAGTTTCTGACATTAACTTTATAAAATCACAGATTTAACTCTGAGCAGTTTATAGATCAACACATTTCACTTTATATTAACATCAGATGTTGTTTGTTCCATGATTGACTTTAATGAATCAATATATCAAGGTTCTTACACGTCATTAATAAGAACTTGAGATGTACTTGTTACAGCAGCTGAATATAAAATAAAAACACACACAACACGTAAAATTAAATAAAAACAACTTTATATTATTCAGGGAGTTCATCACCAACAGTCTCACATTGGAATTCCCTCAATACAGACTTGTATCTGCACCAGGAGTTACTCTGAGAGATCCAATGCCCCGGTTCTGCATCAAAGTGACGTTTTTTCTTTCTGTTCAGACGTTGTGATGGAATCCTGTAAACTAACAGATACACAAACACGTGCAGATGGAAACACAACCTTCTAGTTGGAGGTCAAATGAAATGAATCAACGTACTGGAGGAATAGAAACAGATGAGTATAATGGTTCGTGTGCAGTTTGTTTCCACTGTTCGTTCTCTTGTAGCGAGGAGGGGATTTTTCACACTGTGTAAGACGGCTCATGAAAGCACCACCCTCCTCCTGCTGTGAGATGATGAAGATGAAGATGAAGATGAAGAAGGAACAGAATCAGATTCCCTCAGATCTGGTGACATATCTGAGAAGGAGCCAGAGGAGCAGCTTATCGGTGATTAGCAGCTCCTGCTGCTCCCGCTCTAATCCTGACTGATTCATTACAGTCAAGTCATTGTTCCCACAGAGTCTCACCTGCAGTGTTTCTACAGGTCGAGGAGACGCCAGGAGACCTTTGACCTTTGTCACGTGCTCCATTGTTCAGTTCCCTGTGTCGAGGCGCCAGCTCCCATGATGCTTGAGAAACGTCACTGGGAGGATTTATTGTTTTTAAAATTGAAAAGACACAGACACAGAAATAAACATGTACGTTTATTTCAGATCATTTTACAGCATGAAACAGATTCATCAGCTCAATAAGAGACAAACTGAGTTTACATGATCAATAATTTATCATCTTTATTTCACTGATACATCTCTGAACCCTGTGGCGCCCTCTGGTGTCCAGCAGCTGTCTGATCAGTGAGGCTCATCTTCGTCATCATCATGATCATCATCTTCATCTTCATCTTCATCTTCATCTTCATCATGGTGTGGTTCAGCCCGGCGGGCGGCGGCCTCTTTGGTGGGGGGGGGGGCTGAGCAGCTTCCTCAGGTGAGTCGGCATCAGGTGCTTCGTGCTGCCTGACGGCTTCGAGCGAGCAAGAGCAATGGATTCTGGGAGGTGAGGTCTGTGAGGAAGAGGAGAGGCGATGAAGAGGACACTATGTACTTCTCAGTGTGTACTTTTCACTGTGTTCTTCTCATTGTGTACTTCTCAGTATGTGTGTGTTACCTGATGAGTCTGCAGTGGTGTTTGCTGTGGAGGCCCTGCAGCCGGGGGCCGAGGGGCCAGTGATGGGGGCCCCCGGGGGCCCTCAGGTTCCTGGACAGAGCCGAGAGGGAGTCTCTGTAGACGAGGCCCTGACGAGACGACACGACCGAGCAGTGGTGACACGTCACCAGCTGAAACACACACACACACACACACACACACACACACACACACACACACACACACACACACACACACACACACACACACACACACACACAGACACACACACACACACACACACACACACACACACACACACAGACACAGACACACACGCACACACACACACACACACACACACACACACACACACACACACACACACACACACACAGACGCACACACACACACACACACACACACACACACACACACACACACAGACACACACACACACACACACACACACACACACACACACACACACACACACAGGGTTTGATAATCAATCTGCAGGTTTCACATTTTGATGAATTGTTCCGTCTAAAAACACCAGAGAACTATGACATTTTTTTTGTTCTATTTTATAAAGTGACGACATTTGAACAGCGGCTCTTCTTCCTCCGCAGTCGGCTGAGCACCGGGACGGAGCTGCCACCCATGGACCTCTACACCCAGCGGTGTAGGAAGAAGACCAACCGGATCATTAAAGACCCCTATCACCTAAAACCTGAAGATTTTTATTTTGCTGTCACATGATCAGAAACAAACATCGTCATGTTTCAGCTGATAAACAAAATATTTCACATTTTTCACTCAGTTTGATTCTCATGACAGTTACGGATTAATACTCTGTATTCCTGTTATTTTAATACTCCAATAATATTCTAACATTATAACTGATCAATAAAACATCAGAGTTTCAGATCTTATTTGATAAAATCTGATTTTTTTCAGATTTTATTTGAATGCTGCACTTTTACTCACTGTAATGGAGACTTTTTAAATTAAAGGGCTCAAGTGAATGAAGTGAATCTTTACAACATCACTGATAATTGATCAGATTTACAAATCAAATGAAACCATCTTTTACAGATCTGAGTCTCCATCACGTCAAACCGGATAAAAGACAAAGGTAACGTTTACTCACTGAGACGAACGTTGCCATGTCGACAGGTTTGACCAGAGATGAAGAGAGACAGCGTCCGTCTGTCCTCATGTACAAGGAGGGAGGGGCCTCATCTGAGCAGTGAGGTCATCATGACAGACTTCCTGACAATTGTAATCTAGAGCCAGATTAAAGATTAACACACACACACACAGTCTCTCATCTCTCTCTCTCTCTCTCTCTCTCTCTCTGTCTCTCTCTCTCTCTCTCTGTCTCTCTCTGTTTTACAAACACACACACACACTCATTGTCCTATTTTCTCGGAAGGTGTTGCTCTGACAGCGAGTTAGATAACAGTGAAACAACGGTTACACAACTACGACAACCAGAATAAATAAAAGGTTTGGTGTGTGAGCAGAATTATAACGTGTGTGTGTGTGTGTGTGTGTGTGTGTATGTGTGTGTGTGTGTGTGTGTGTGTGTGTGTGTGTGTGTGTGTGTGTGTCTGCAGCGACATCTTGTGTCCAACATGAAGAAACAAATCATTTACTAGTTAAATATCTTGTCAGGAATGTTTTTAATAAATCACAAGAGAGAGAGTGTGTGTGTGTGTGTGTGTGTGTGTGTGTGTGTGTGTGTGTGTGTGTGTGTGTGTGTGTGTGTGTGTGTGTGTGTGTGCAGGTTTTGTGTCCTGATCTGATCTGGTGTCAGTTTGACAGTCAAATGACTCTGAGCTGCACACACACACACACACACACACAGTGAGTGACCTCTGACCTCCGTCCTGATCAACGTCTCATGCAAACGTCTTCTGATCGTTTGACTGACAAATGTTTTTTCCAGTGGTGAAGCAGAGACGAGGAAACTGACGACTGACGAGCAGCTGAGACAGAGTTTTAGCTTCAGGTGAGAAAATGATTAATAATTTTAATGTTTCTTAAGGTCAGAGGTCACAAAGTATCCGATCCTTTATCAAACCTTTTCATTTAGTTATTCTTCTCTATTGTGGGAAATTCTCTCTTTGTTCCAAATTTATTTATCATCTGGATTTATTCAGTTATTTATTTTTTTTAACTCAAATGTGGAACTGGTTTTCTTCATATATCACAGATGTGATGATGTTTGTTCCAGATCTAAAAGACTCACTGTGAACCGGCTGTGAACATGTGTCCTGTGCTGCTGCTGCTGCTGCTGCTGGCAGCAAGAAACTCAGGTACAGTCTATAGAATTATTATATATAGTAATAACTATTAGATATAAATACACAAATATAAATAATCACATACACACCAGGGCACAAACATCTGGTCGAAAACAAAAGAAGATCCAGTGAACATGAATCATCTTTCTATACAGTCACTGATGGTCTTTATATACAGTTTAATTTTCCAGTTAATGAGTGTATAAAATATTGATTAAAAAATAAATAATAAATAAAAAATGTGAAATGTTTGTGCAGTTTTTGTGTTTTAAAAACGTGACTGACAGTTTGAGTTTTTTTCCCAGACTCCTCTGCTGATCCTCATGAAGACGACGCTGGTCATGAATTCATTGTAGTTTTTCCGGAGAACATCGCGTATTATCATCCGATTCCACCCAGGAACAGTGTCCAGATCACGGCTCTACGTGACAACACAGTGGTCGACCTCAGAATGCACACATACGGAAACATGAAGGAGACTCTGAGCGCCGGACAAACTAAAGAGATCTTTGTTGACGTAGGACTGGAGCTCAGAAAGAATGTGACCTCCAACAAAGCCCTCGTCATCACCAGCACTGGGAAAATCACCGTCCGCACCACCAGCCTGAAACTCAACAGCGTGCAGACAGCTCTGGTTTTACCAACTACCAAACTGGGTAAAGAGTACCTCATCCCGCCTGTACCGCAAATCCAAGGAACCACTGACCAGGTCTCATTGGACGTAACTGAGAGAAGACCATTCACACTGTTTATCGTCAGTGCCAAACAAGAAACCAAGGTAACCATCGAAGGAGTCCCCACCAAAGAAGTGGTGCTTCAGCCCCAGCAGGTCGTTCAGGTCCTGGTTCAACAAGCAGAACTTCGAGTGAAAGCCGACCAGCCGGTGGCCGTCCTCTTCGGTCACGCCTGTGCCATCAGACACAACTGCACCTGCGGCCTCCTGCAGACCACGCTCTCGCCCGCCAAAGACCAGAAGCTCAGGTTCTTCATCCCTCCCTTTCTAGCCAAGAACGAAACGCTTCTTCTAATATCAAGCAATGAATTGACCTCAATCAAAGGCTTTGACCCGGACTCGCCGCTGGTGGAGACAAATGGAACTGTCATCCTCTACCGCCCAGGGTTACTCCTAACCCTGATCCCAGAGACCGACTTCGCCTCCTGCTATGTGATCAATCGTATCGAAGGCATGGAGAACTTTGCTGTGATCCTCGTTCACAAGAGTTTCATAGACGGGGTTCGGATTGGAAATATTCCTCTGGAGAATCCAGACTGGCAGCAGCTGAGGGGGACAGAGTTCGTCTCGACCCCAGTCGATCTGCTGCTGGACAAGAGCGTCATCTGGCACACGTCTCACAAAATGGCCGTCTACTTTCATGGGAAATATAGAGCTGCTCTGTTTGGGAACCCAGCGCCCATCATCAGTAAAACTGCAGGTACGGATCCGTCAGAGTTTCAGCTTCAACATTTAAACTTAATAAACTCTGCGATGGTTTCATAGTTCATAGAAGAAATATATAAATCAACAACATGATTTTTGTTTGAGCAGATTGTGGCAAAAGATCAGTTGGAGCTAATTAAGCACACGTTAGCTAACTGTTTCCAACAGACTCTTTTCAAAAGGCTCTTTGATTGAATACTGAACTTTAACAACTAAAAATCTTTCTCTGATGATTGCAGTCACGTTATTTACTAATAGTCATGAATAAACGTTTTTAGCCTCAAACCCAACGATTCGACAAACATCCAACATGAAGTTATCCTCAGCAGTTATTCCATGTAACTGTTGAGCAAATTTGAAGCAACCTTTTGAAATGTTGTTAAAGAAAGAAAAAATTACAAGTTAGACGTTTTCATCAAGTAGTTTGGAGTGAATTAATCTCAGAGCCCATTGGCTATTGTCTGATAATGTATCATCCTCTGGGGACAACGACCCAGACGGCGGATATCTGTCTCCGCCTGTTCTCAACACTGACACTTTGAAGGAGTTTATCTCCATTAACAGCTGTTTGTATATGAATGTTGATCAAACGAGATCAAACTCGAAACAGGAACCAGAAGCTTGTTCCCACTGATTCTACATATTCACATGAAGACTCAGTTACCCTAACCCTAACCCCAAATAAAGCAGGTTGCTCTGTGTTGTCGCTTAAAACTTAAGCAAATGTTTTTTGTTTAAATCAACCTTTTGTGTTCAGTCGTTGGTTTGGTCTCACGTCTAAACTCATTCCAGTTTTATCGTTTCTTCTGAATGACAGATTTCAGGGGCTGCCTCTTGGCTCCAGAGGTCGTACATATCGGAGAAGTGGCGGCTGGCTGGCGTGAGTCTGTGAAGTACTGCAGAGACAAAGACCTGCAGCTGGTCAGCCTCTCCGACGGCCACAATGTGACGCACATCTACAAAGAAATTATCCAGGTGAACAACGACAGCGTGCGAGAGGCGTGGATCGGCATGCGTCGGAGCTCCCAGACTGGGGAGTGGTACTGGCTCAATAACGACCCCGTCAACGCAACCAACTGGAAGGACAGGGAGCCCGGCGCCGTGAACGAAGGCCAGTGTGCCATCATGAGTCTGGAGAGCGGCGAGGAGTTTGGGTGGAGTGACCAGGACTGTTGCAAGGCCGTTCGTCCCGTCTGCTACAGACGACCCGTCCTCTTTCCACTGGGATAAATCAGCAGGACGGCGAGCGATGACTGAGGGACACCAGCAGCTGAACATGAAGAGGGATCTCAGATCTCTGAACCAGATGTGCTAATATTTCCCTCTAATCATTAACAGAGTGCTTTAGTTCAACCTGTAGCTGCTGTAGTCTGACAGCATTAATATCATCAGAACAACTGTGGTAATTAGAGCGCCACCTGGCTTTTGTCCTTCAATCAACACACAGATAATTTCACAAACTTTTCTTGTAAAGTTCCACTGAGTTCACCACAAAGCGACATCTAGTGGTCGCGTTTTTCTTTCTTTATTCAAGAGTGTCGTATTTCAGCAGGAAATGTTGAGAATTTTTTAAGCTTTCACTCGAACCCCTACGCTTGTGTTTCACGTGCACAGAAGCAGCGTGAGGAGAAGAGCTGAAGCTGGGAGCAGGGAATCTGTGTGTAGGTGCATAGTTTGAGCACAAGCAGCAGCTGTTTGAGTGAGAGCGTTAAATCAATAAGTCTGGAGCCTTAAACGTAATTTAAGTATTTTTGACACGAGCCAACACAGTGTAGACAGAAGAACCAGATGAACCTGTGATGAACATTTAATCGTTAAAACGTGTGAAACTAGACGCTGTAGTTTGTTGTTTTCTTTAGAAAACATTTAAATATCATGTTTATTGAAATAAAGTTTGAAGTGTGACATGATTTTCTGTGTTTTTAGCAAAATTAAATGAAAGAAACTTTATCAAAACATTTCTACAGGACAACATGATGATTCCCAACTACAGACAGAAAAAACTGAATTCAGTGTCGGAGGTCAAAGGTCAAGGTTTCTCATATTGATTTATCCGGCGTCTGCACATGTAAAACAATATGTAAACATCTGCACGTTCTGTAACGTGATTCGTCTGCAGAGGATGTTTTTTCCAAACTTTTTTCATCTCGTTATTTCAAATTTACACAAACCTCCAGTTGGACACCAGCTCCCCCTGCTGGCCTTCACTAGTATGGTCACTGCACTCACTAATGCAAAACACTCTATGGCTGAAAAAATAAAGATCCAGTCGTCCGGAAACTGCAGTAAAACCTTAAAAGACTGTTTATTTATATTAAGTTTCTTTGTCAAACTCAAACTGAAGATTCCTGTGTCATAAAATAATAGTTTTATAAGTTGTCTTCAGATTTAACAAAGTTTTATTTTGCGACCTCAGAGTGAACATGAATCATGAATTCATCTTGAATATTATAATATTTAATAATATTCAGTTTAATAAGAGTAATTTCATGTTTTACAACACGTCACAGTTCTTTTCATAAAACTTAAAGGAAATAAAGTCATAATTAATAATTACACATCACAAAATTAGGACAAAAAGCATCATGTATTAAATTTAATGACGTTACTTCCACCAGCAGCCGACCACCTGCAGAGCGCCGCCCTGCACCAACCACACCCCCACCCCCACCAGCAGGATGACCTTTGCACCCACCGACAGCGTCAGGAGCAGAAGGAGAGGAGGCGATGCTCCGCCCACAGACAGCGGCGGCCGGGGGGCCAGGACGTACAGGGCGGCCTGCTCTTTGCCCAGTGGGTTGGAGGCGCTGCAGGTGTAGTGCTGGCCCGGTTCCACATCTCGCAGCTGGCTGACGGTGTGGTAGTGAGCCGGCGTACCCTGAGCCAGCGGGCCGACCACTGACCCCTCCAGCAGCTCGTCTGGGCCGAGCCACTGGACGTCCGGCAGCGGGGAGCCCTGCACCCGGCACAGAGCCCGGTACCCGGACTGCTCGCTGCCCTCTACTGACAGAGCCAGGATCTTTGGAGGAGCTGCACAGACAGAAGGAAACCGATGAGTAACACAAAGTGTCGCCACCTGCAGGCAGAGCGGGCAACAGCACGGGGGCTGCAGACCCCAGGGGACATCCTCTGATCAATCAGTATTACTCATCTGCTTAAACAGCTTCTTCTTTAGTCCTGTGGGACCTTGTCTGGTGGTCGCAACACGTCCACATTTTAGTTTTAAATCTCATCACTGTTGCTATGGTTACGTCTAGCTTCTCAACGACGTGGAGTTTTCTGAGACTGGTGCAAACGCTGCTGGTCTCGTTTTAGTTTGAAAACACTGGGGTTGTGTTTTGGTCTGCATTAAAATAAAAAACGAGAACACGATCAATGATCCGTCAAATACCAGAGGAGAATGAATGTTGGTGAAATGGAGCAGTGATGCTAAATTTAGCTGCTAACTTGTAAGTAGACCTAGCAGTGCTAACCATACGTAGAGAAACTGGTACATTGTTGTTGTTGTTTCTGACTCATACTCGTTTCACAAAGTAGCAGTGAACATGTGTGAACTGTGATGTCATCTTTTCTGTAGAGCACTCAGGCCCCGTTCACACCTTCCTTGTGGACTGAGAGCTGTTAAATCTGTGACTTAAATCCTTTGTTAGGACGAGAGGCTCAAACGCTGAGGATCAGCGAGTCTGTACAAACGTACCCTCTACTCTCAGTCTGGTTCCCATCTTGTCCTCGAAGCTGATGTGTTCTTGTCCCTGAACCTCCACCCTGCAGTAGTAGCGTCCGCTGTCCTGCAGGGTGGCACTGTTGATTCGCAGCGACAGGTCGTGCTCTCGTGGGTTTCCCTCCAGCCGGTAGCGCTGGTCCTGTTGGGGCCCTGGCTCACAGGTGGGTGGCCCGAGGTGACTGGTGCAGCGGAACAGGACGGTGGCGCCCTGACCGTGGCCCAGACGCCACAGCACCTTCAGGGAGGAATGCTGGGAGTGCTGCGGGTGACTGAAGGTGCAGGGCAGCACCACCGGGTAACCGTCGGTGGCTCGTACCTCCGGCTGCACGTTCATGGACCAGCCATCTTCTCCAGAGCCGAGCACTGGTGGGGGGGAAAAGAGGATCTTTATGTCTTTATGTCGAAGGTAGAAGGCCACGGTCCATGTTTCAGCCTGTGGAGCTTTACCTTTACTCATAACCTCAGTGTTTCTCATGTTTCCAACAGCTGATCTATTTCTAAACAGTTACTACTTGACCTAAACATAAACCTGAACCAAAACTAATGTCTTATCTTAAGTTTTAATAATGTACATTATGGTCCAATGATTTTTGTCCTCACAATATGAGTAACACCCCATCACACACACACATTCTGAACACACACATGTATAAATATATAATGTTCAGTTTTATGATGAAGATGAATCAACTCACCTCCGACAGCAGAGAAGAGCAGAGAGCTGCAGAGCAGAAGAACGTCCATGATGAGACTGAAGGAACTACACGACCAGCTGTGTGTGTGTGTGTGTGACTCAGTACCTCCACAGCCCTGTCACTGTGTCACTAGGTGTGTTTCTTCCCATTTCTGCTTTTGAACAGTATTTGTATCATCAGGAAACTCACTGACTGTAAAAATATCACGATCCCCAGATGATGAATCACAGAAACAAAGACGGATGACACGTCTGCATTTCCTCCAGAAATGACGCCAAAATATCTCCGATTCTAACGCTGCCATCTTGTGGTGATGACGTGCAGTCAGTGATCGTGGAACCGTGGTACCGAGGTACCGCCCATACACCTGCTCAACCAATCAGGAGTCAGTCTCAGCCCATATTTATTTCACCAAATAACTAATTCAAATCAAACTGATCAGAAACACCTGAACAAACATGCTCTATGTCCCATCTGCTAACATGGAGGAGGAAGTTTACGACCTATACTGCAGTCAGACACCAGGGGGCGCTTTGGCTTTACTTTTATGAGCTTTGATGTTGTCGATATTTACATAGAACACTTTAGAGTTCAATGAGCCCATAACCTTTTCTCTGGCGCCATCCTCAGGACAAACTTTGCTTTGACAAGGTTCTTGTTGTGTGTTAAACTGAAACATCAGATGTAGGATTCAGACTCAGAACATATGTACACAGAACATTAGACTTAATGTCATTAAAAACATTACATTTTTCACTTCCTGGCTGCGTCCGTGGCTTCTGCTTCTACTTTCGGACACTGGCAGGAAAGAATGGTTTCATATGACACATTTTACAGAACTTCCTCTGCTGCTATTTTAGTTTGAAGCCCTGAAGACAGGACAAGCAAACTCTTGGTTTGCGATGAGTCCGAGGATGTGGCGGCAGAATCGGCTGATCGTTCTTATTCTGTCAGTGATCTTCACAGGTAAGAACTTCATTCTCTGCTCACGTTGACTCAAACCAACCGTTTGAAGCTGAAATATCGGGTTTGTGTTGTTAGTGAAGATGAACAAAAACAGTTTAGAATCATCCATCCATTAGCCGAACAAAAACCAGTCCAGGAGGCCTCGGCCCTCAGGGCCCCACCGTGCAGGCAACGTTCAGGGCTGCGAGCTGTCCTCACTTATCTGTCCCTAAAACTCTAAACATGTCACAAGCTCATACATGATGTGATCCTCCTCTTCAGGGTCGTGCCGGGATGGTTGGAAGATGGCTGTCTCTCCGGAGGTCATCGCCTCCAGAGGAGAAGACGCCGTCCTCAGCTGCTCCCTCACCAATTCCAAACAACAGCAGTATTCAGGGAAGATCCTCGTCAGGTGGTTCGCCAGAGATGTTAAGTATTCACCTTTCTTCAGCTGTTCAGTTAAAAACGACTCAGCAACTCAGGGACTCGGCGACTGTTCGTTTTCTGAGCTCAAGCATTCGCTGACTGGAGATCCACGGCGGGGGGAGCTGTCTCTCCTCATCAAGAAGGTACAACTGACGGATGACGGTCAATACATCTGCCAAGTGGAGCTGGACGACCAGCGGAGTTTGGACCAAAAGACCCAGCTTCGTGTTGAAGGTGAATCCGTGGAGTTGTGTTCTCTCTGAAACTGAAAAAGAGCTGCTCACCTGTTTAACCTGAACTGGAGAATCACTTTTAGTTGTAAGAATGCTACAGAGCACTGAGTCACACGTCACATGTCCAAATGGAACCAATAACATCACTGAGACGTTAACACACACAAGCGTGAATGAAATGAACGACAGAAACAGACCAACTGAGATCTGTGGAATAAATCCAGAAATGATCTTTTGCAGCATTTTCTCAGGTTGCATCATTTAAGAGAGAGAAAATCAGGTCACTTGTATATTAAACATAAAAGTTTGGTTCTGATTGTAAACTGTTTGTAGGTGAACCTCAGATCCTGAGTCTCGTTGAGGTGGAGACACCCCCAGCCTCAGGCAGCGCCCCCCGGAGGCTGCAGTGTGAGGTGGAGGGCAACCCGCTGCCTAAACTGGTTTGGTTGTCGGCCTCCAAGCTCATTTTAGACGACCAGGGGAAGACGATTAAGTCGGCTCCGTTCCGACTGATCGGCGAGGTGCCGTACCTGGAGGGGGAGGAGCTGACCTGCAGGGCGGAGAACAGCCTGGGCGGGGCTCAGAGGTCGTATCCAACCAGTCAGACCCTGTCGATAACAGAGGTGGTGTGTGGCCTCATGGGGGCGCTGCTGCTGCTGCTGCTGCTGCTGCTCTTCATAGCAGGAATTGTTCACTGTCGCAGGAACAGAGGTGAGCGTCAGAAACATCATCTACAAGTTCAAAAACTTATTTCATATTGTGTTTTATTATTATTATTATATTTGTTTTATTTTATTATTATTTTAATGAGTATTATTAGTATTATTAGTATTATTGTTGTTGTTTGTTTTATTTTAGTGTTATTTTAATTAGTATTATTGTATTTTCTTCTTCTTATTATTATTATTGTAGAACCATCCCAGTAGATCAGTTAACTGTTAAGTGGAGACGATAAATGAAACAACGTTCTTATCAACGACCAATAACATCAGTAAACGATTTATTAACCAGGAATAAATCCTCCAATCAGAGAGCTGAACATTTTGTTTTTAATATTTTCTTTCTATCCAATGAAATGTCATTAATGAGCAGGTGATGTGTTCACGGCCTGGTGAGAAAGAAGAGGACAGAGATTTTACTTCTGTGGTTCCCACCTCAATCACAGTATCTCTATCTGTTCGTCACTGAACCAGAAATATCTGTATTTTATCTATTTAGTTATTGTTTATTATTTTTAATAACCATAATTCTGAAATGAGCAGCTTCCTCAGGCTCTTTGGTTGTAATGTGTCTTGTTTCTCTTCAGCTCCAGTCGACACTTCTACTGTTTACGAGAATGCTGACGTAGGTACGTGCCTCAGTCTGGTTCAAGTTTCACATCTGCAGAAAAGGAGAAGTTAGATTTGAACCTGACGTAAAAACATGTTTGTGTGTTTTCACAAGTGAAGAGACATCGTGTGCGAGCGCCCGACCCTCCAGCCAACGGAGACTCTGAGATTCAGCTGGTTTATTCAGCCATGGATAGTGAGTCCTGTTAACATCTCTGACCTGGTGACCCCTGAACCCTCTGAGGTCACTCAACAAAAACAAGCTTTTATTTAATCTATTTCATTTCCACACAAATGATTCAAAGTCGTCAAATGTCCTCTCCTGCATGTTTTACACGTTACACTGTTGGACTTGGTTGTTTTACATAATTATACATTTACAGCATAGTTACATAATCAAATGCTTATAATAATAATAATGAAACATCATTACTGTGTGAAAAACCTCTAATGAGACGACGTTTTCTTCTTCTCAGTTCAACCTGTTCATCAGCTGGTGAGCTCCAGCTGTCCACCTGAGCCAGGTGAGGAGACAGGAGGTCCCAGAGGAGGAGGTTTCTCTGAGTCTCTCTAAAATTCACTGTTATCTGCAGCTCTGTGGATCAGCTGATTCAATTAGAACATCAGACACTGAGGATCTTTGTGATTCAACGATTTAAAGTCCCAATGAGACAATGGTACAAATGAAACCATGTTCGGTACGATGAGAGCGAACAGGAGCCAGACACAGACACTATATATACATATACTGTAAATATATATATATATATATATATATATATATGCAAATCTTCCTCTTCGACATAAAGATTCAGTTTCCTGTGAGAAAAAGAACAGAACATGTGTGTTTGTTATGAAATGAAACGTTTGTGTGTCTTCTTATGTCTTTGTGTCTCTAAACTTTTGGCATCAAGTGTTTAAGAAACTGTGAATTTGAATGACTGAACTTTGTCTTTTTCAGTCGTCCTGTATTCTACTGTCAATGTTCAGCAGTAAGTATGAAAAACTAATAATAATAATAATAATAATAATAAAATATAATATCTGGCTTATAATCGTTTTGTTCTTCTTTCCTCAGGATCAACAGAGAATGTCATGTTTGACTCATGAAACAGAAATTATGTGATACTTGTTTTCTAAAATTCTGAACATTATTTGTTTTAATGTCAGCCTCCGACTCAAGAGACTCAACCCGACTACGTCCTCTCGTCGTGTGGAGTCTCTTTGTCCTGTTGTTTTTGTTGCTCAGTGATTCATCCATGAGTCACGTGACCTGACTTAAAAGAATCTTTGTTATATAGATCTGGAAAATTTGAATAAGGCAAAGATTGTTTCTAAAAGTGTTCGGAGACTCTGGGTTCAGAAAGTTAATCGTTTTTGTGCCTGAAACCTTCTGTTTCTCTTCCAGCAGGGGGCGACTCCTCTGGTAGTTTCTATAGAAAGTGACTTCTCTCTTCATAACGTCAGTAACATTCAGAGTTTATGTCTCAGTCTCTAGTTTCAAGTCTTCTTCAAACAGCTGATGTTCATTTAGTGAATTATGATCATTTAGAGTCAAACAGACCATAAAGCACCGGATGTATGGGGGGGTGGATACCACAGTGATTGACAGCTAGTACTGTCCAATGGGTGCATGTGGCAGGTGTATGTGGGCGTGTCCTCGAGCTTTCAGTCAGGCTCCACCCCCCACTCCTCCAAATATGGTTACTTCTGGTTTCAAAAAACTAAGATAGCGCTGAACAAAATGTCCTGGGTTGAGAAATGTCAATAAATGCATTTACTTAAATGATTGTGTTTCTTTGTATTTCCTTCATGTTTGTGATATTCACTTAAAGTTCTTGTTCCAGCCTCAGTCGAGTTTAGCTGCTCAGTGTTTTCACTTTGTCCAGCAGGGGGGGACAGAGGGGACATTGTGACGTCTCCAACTGGGAGATAAACACAAAACATTAAAATCTAATCTAAATTTTAATTTCTGACAGAAAAGATTCAACACTAACCAAAGTCTTTGAAGGTTTAACGCAGCCAATCAGAGAGCAGGTTTGGTCTGTGTGTGGTGCACCAGGTTTTCACTGCGGCTCGATTTCGAAACTGACTCTCTTCCTGTTCTCGGTCAGTTTGATCCGTATGACTCTGTTCAAACGTTCTGCAGGTTTCAGCTTCACTTCCTGTGTGTGTGTGTGTGTGTAGGCTCTTTGTGGGGACCTTTTGGCCGATCCTCACTTTGTGACCCCCCCCCTTTAATTACTGTGAAAACCCTTGGTTTTAGGGTTAGAATCTGGTTTAGGTTTATGTTAGGTTAAGGGTTAGGGCTAAAGTTAGGGTTAAGGTTAGGCATTTAGTTTGGATGGTTAGTTAGGTTAGGGGCTAGGGAATGCATTATGCAAATGAGTGTCCTCACTAAGACATCTGTACAAACAGGCGTGTGTGTATTTTGACACCGTTGGGGGGGCTGAACTACAACGTTAGTTTGATGTCATGGATTCTTTGCTTAAAGGAAGATACAAACTTTTCAGGAGGAGCCGGTTTATGAGTCTATTGAATGTGATTAGTTTGATCAAGAGGTTTTAATGGAAATTGACTTAATTACTTCTAAGTTTATGCAGACTTTTCAATCTAGAGTACAGCTCAACATAAACGTTATGGTGAACCCACTGTCCAGCCTGTGAGCCCATTGGTCCTGATATCACCTGATCATGTGACCTTCTGCTCTCCTCTGGTTTAACTGTTCTTTGTGTGAAGAACTCAGCTGACTGACACAACACCCGAACCCTACATGATGCTATTTCCTCTCCCACACATTGAGGATGCAGCCTCTCAGTCACACCTTTACAGACGATATGTTGCAGACACAGAACAATGCATTCACATCCCCCTCCCCCATCTGTTCCTGGGTCAGGAGGTAACCCACACAAAGACACTTCAATATGAGCACAGACACTTCACTTTTCATCTCACTTGCAACCTCCACCTTGCCTGTGTGATCCTCTGCAGAAAGATTTTAGAAATAAACTTACAAAGACAACTTGTCTCAGAACCTTGTTTTCCACCATGATTTCTTTCATATGCAACTTGGCCTTTTCCACTTCCTTTCAGATTCTCTGCTCAGCGTTTTGAGATCTCGTTGCCTCTCATCAACTCTTTGAGGTGTTCACAGGTGGTTTCAGTCTCGTTTTGATAGGAGCTATCCAGGGTGGTTTGACAGAGATTATTGGAATCGGAGGAGGAGACCTGTGGAAAAGTGGTCAGAGACAAATATACGTCCTCTAAGGTCAAGGAGTTGATGCTCAGGTCGATGGTGAAGACAAGATCTAATGTGTGGCTGCGGTTATGAGTTGGACCAGTCACATGCTGGAATCAAAATCACCAAGTCAAGAGAAATCTGTCAAGAGATCAGCTCAAACAAGATTTGTCAGGTCTCTGCAGAGGAGACCTCTGAGACTGGGACATTAATCCCTTCTGAGCAACACCAGCCAAGTCCACTCCTCACTTCCTCAGATCCTTGTCTCAAAGTTATTCTTATCCTGAGAGAAATCACTGCAAACTGCAACAGTCATTGAAGTGTGTCACACAGATTTACAGCCAATTGAATATATACAACTTCTGTTACGTTCCTTTGTCTCCTCCTTTTCTTCGACATTATTTGTCTCCTTGTCCTCCACATGTCTTTTATCAGTCTGTCTTCAAGCTCCTTCAGCTCCTCCTCAAGCTTCTCCTCAAGTTTCTCCTCAAGCTCCTCATCAAACTACTCCTGGAGCTCCTCCTTGATCTCGTCAACAAGCTTGTTGATGCGGTCGAACTTCTCCTTGAGATGGAGGATGCGCTCCTCCTTGAGCTCCTCATTGGGCTCCTCATGAAACTCCTCCTTGAGCTCGTCTTGAAGCGCTTCCTTCAGCTGCACCTGGGGCTCCTCCTGAAGCTCCTCCTCCTTTTGAATAAGCTTAGCCATAAGTTGGCTCTGTCGGCTTTTCAGCTGGTGAACCCACTCCTTCACAGACTCAATCTTAGTCCTGCCTTCATAGAAGGAATATCCGAGGCCCATCACAGTGTCCAGAAGGCTCTGTGTAGTCATTCAACAGGACGGGTCCACAAGTCTGAAAGATAGAAACATGTAGAAACATACGTGTAATTCATGTTTCACCTCCACACCCGCAGCTAAACGAGGACAGGACCTAGAACACCCCCCCTGAACAGAGAGCAGCATGTACCCACAGCCTGGAATTCAAATTCATTCATGTCACATGAAAACCAAACCACGGTGTTGGATCTATTTTCAGTTTGTTTAGGGTAAAGATAAACTGCAATTCAAATTCTTTCAGACACGAATAAATAACAGGGAAAAGACAAATGACAAAATGTTACCAGTTTTCTTTTTGAGTCCATTTTGGCAAAGGTAGTTGAATTGTTGTTCAAAGGGACGAGAGAGGGAGGAGAGAGACACCAGGAACAGGATCAGCAAGATGTAAACAGCAGGAACAATTCATATAACAATCCATTAATAATAAGTAGTATTGTTATTAACAACAACAACAACAACAACAAGAACAACAACAAGAACAACAATAATAATAATAATAATAATAATAATCCTGGAAGTCTGGAGTCAGAGAGAGAGAGAGTATGGGAGGGGGGAGAAAACACATAGTGACTTGAATCCTGTTATTTATTATTTGATCTTAAATTAAGTCAAATGTTTAAGTATTATTTTAAATACTGGGTCTTAGACTTTTATTGTGAAAGGTATCTCCGGAAGTGTGGTTGTTTATCCGGTGTGTGCTCGGTACCGTCAGTCGGTCTGTGTCGTTATTAGTGACCGTGACTCTTCCGCAGTTTAACGAGTTCAAACGTTAACGAACCCACAGATTTACCGGAAACATGTCGCACACCGTCATCACCACGACAACCACCACCAGGACTTCCGGTGACAGCGTCTTCAACGCGGGCTACACCCGGACCATCCCGGGTCTGCTCAAGATGGGACAGATGGTGAGAGTCCACCCACCGCAATGTTACTGCACTTTACCCGGAGAGAACCCGGTGTTTACCTGGCGTGAACCCAGACTGTATCCATCATTAACCAGGAGATAATATAACTGAAGTGAATCTGCCTCTAATTAAATTAAGTTCTATTGACAGGTTGGTTAACCTGGTGTTTACCCGGAGTTTATCCAGTGTTTACCCGGAGGTAACCTGGTGTTTACCCGGAGTTTATCCAGTGTTTACCCGGAGGTAACCTGGTGTTTACCCGGAGATTATCCAGTGTTTACCCGGAGGTAACCTGGTGTTTACCCGGAGTTTATCCAGTGTTTACCCGGAGGTAACCTGGTGTTTACCCGGAGATTATCCAGTGTTTACCCGGAGTTTATCCAGTGTTTACCCGGAGTTAACCTGGTGTTTACCCGGAGATTATCCAGTGTTTACCTGGAGGTAACCTGGTGTTTACCCGGAGATTATCCAGTGTTTACCCGGAGATTATCCAGTGTTTACCCGGAGTTTATCCAGTGTTTACCTGGAGGTAACCTGGTGTTTACCCAGAGATTATCCAGTGTTTACCCGGAGGTAACCTGGTGTTTACCCGGAGATTATCCAGTGTTTACCCGGAGATTATCCAGTGTTTACCCGGAGTTAACCTGGTGTTTACCCGGAGTTTATCCAGTGTTTACCCGGAGATTATCCAGTGTTTACCCGGAGGTAACCTGGTGTTTACCCGGAGATTATCCAGTGTTTACCCGGAGTTTATCCAGTGTTTACCCGGAGATTATCCAGTGTTTACCCGGAGATTATCCAGTGTTTACCCGGAGTTAACCTGGTGTTTACCCGGAGTTTATCCAGTTTTTACCCGGAGTTAACCTGGTGTTTACCCGGAGTTAACCTGGTGTTTAACCAGAGTCCAAAACTAATGTCTTCATGTTTGATAAAATGACATCGAGAGGCTGTTTAAGGAAACTGATAAATTCAGTTTAAAATGCAGTAGAAGCTCATGTAATCTGATATAAAGCTCAGAGAGATGAAGGAAAATATCAAATCTCCTTTAAGCCTCAGACGTTACAGGGTTTAAAATATTGTCTGTCTTCCCAGCTCGCTCTGCTCATCGCCTTCCTGTGTGTCCGCTGTGCTCGGGGTTGGCCCAGCTGGGCGGCGTTCCAGTTCTTTGAGGTGGTGACACTGTGGTTCCTCGTCGCCTTCCTCATCTTCTTCCTCATGCACCTGTTCAGGCTGCAGGTGAAGATGCCGTGCATCAACTGGCCTCTGACGGTGAGCGCAGCTAAAGTCAGGAACGTTTTTCATTTGGGTTCAGTGAAGTTGAAACTGTTAAATATAAGATTTAATGGGAAAACACATTTATTCAGTTCAGCTCAGTTCAGAGTGTCATAGCAGCAGGTTTATTTCCACAGGGTCTAAAAAGTCTAATAATTTAATAATCTGTCTTAAATATGTAAAAATATTATGTACTAGGTTTTAAATAAGTTTGAGTAATTAATAAATAAGTAATTTAATCCTGACTGAGGTTTTTTTATTTGATTCAGTCTGAAGATACAAACTGATTTATTTGTTCTGTTGTTTCAGGAGTTTTTCCATTACTCCGTTGGCACCGTCCTCATCCTCATCGCCTCCATCGTCGCTGCGGTGAACAGTGGATCCGTGTCTGCGCTGGTGGCGGGATCGGTACGTAAACACACAGACACCGGGAAGCACTGAAGCACGTTTAGTGTCCATGAGAAGAGTCCAGGAGAACGACCTCTGACCTCTCTGATCTCTGTGATGTGTTTACTCTCACAAAAGGTTGAGGCCGTGGAGGTTAAGTTTTTTTTAATGTAAATTAATTGTAATTTCTTTCTATTTTTATATCAGTATCATTAATACCATCATCCATGTTGCCATAGTGCTCTCACAACTTGTGTTCGAATGTCAAACGCATCGTGTACACGACTTCTCACATCGTAACCACAAGCTCATGTCGTCCATCCAACTGAATTTACTGAGGTCTGTAACCATGGTAACTATACATCAAGATGGTGACAGCTATAAACTCAAAAGACAAAAAAAATTAAAATGTTTGATTAAAATGTCGAACAAGACATTTGTGTCAAAAATAATTCAACATCACATTTGACAAATCTGTAAATATTTAAATAAAGAATTTGTTCATTATCTTCACCCACTGATTGTTAACCGGGTTGGTATTTGTAGTCCCTGGAAACAGAAGCAGAGTGAGACCTCTGTCACATGACATTGTTCAGCGATTCAACTTCTGTCTGGTTTTATATTTAGTGTTTTATTGAAGTTAAACACTATGAGGAATAATTTATAACCAGAAATCATTAGCATGCAAAATGAGGAAGAATAAGTTCCACTTAGTTTGTTGTGTTAAGTAAATTGGTTTTGTTTTGGACCAATCAGCAGCCAATCAATTTAGTTGTAATGATTATATTAATATTAATATTTAGTTGTATTGATGTAATGATTTGTTTCTCCTCAGGTGTTTGGCTTCATAGCGACGTTCCTGATGGCCGTGAGTCTGTGGACGTCCTACAGTGTGACCTGTGGTCCTCATCCCACAGGTACGTCCCGTCCTCGTCTCCCCTGTCCTCACGTGTTTCAGAAAATCAACCTGCTAAAACAAACTGGGACACATCCATCAGTCAATCCATCATTCTTTAGTTGATTGATAGAAAATTCACATTTCAACCGTTTTGATGATCGATGGAAGTAAACACAGTGTCTCAGGATCCAGTCTCAGATGAGCTGTTTTTATTTAGTTCCATTTTCCTTCTGACCACACACACACACACACACACACACACACACACACACACACACACACACACACACACACACACACACACACACACACACACACACAGTGAGGAATCCTGTGAATGCTAACAGTGCTAATCAGCCATTAAAGGGGAACTGAGAAGCAGAATATCAAGATTATTTTCAACACTGAGTCGATTGTTTCCTTTCTTCAAGTGAGAGTCGGACATGTGATCAGAGCCACATGATGAGAATTATTTTTACTGAAGCCAGAGTCTAACTTTCTCTCTCTGTGTCTTCCTCTCTTCCCTTCTTCAATTCTTTGGTTGCTCCCTCCATCACTGCTCCTCCCCTCCAGGTTCATCTGTGTGAAACATCGTCTCTAAGGAAACCGACGTTTCAGCTCAGCACCCACCTGGATAATTCACCTGATCATAACTCAGAGGTAACTAGTGCTGATCCAGGACAAGCGTCGATTTCAACCGTTTGTAAATATATTCTGTTTGCCACTGAATCTTCTCAAACCTCTGATGTCACATTAAAAGGTGCCGAGTCTCACATTTCAACCATCGATTGTATCAGTGACACGTTTGATAAACTCACTTTTCATATTATTGTCACGACTACATTTCCCATCATCCCTGCTGCTTCCCGCCCCTGAAACAGGTCGACATGTTTAAAGATCTTTTTTGTCTCGTGAGCTTTTCGTCGTCTGTTGTGTGCCCTCCTGACAATTTCTGTGTTCTCTCTTTTTTTATTTCCTGTTTTAACGTGTTTAACGCCACTAGCTTGATTTGTTCAAGTTGATTTAAATGTTTTACATCCTCCACTCAGTGACATCAGTTTAGAGCGACTCTTTTAAAATCACTTTTCACAATGATGCACAGTATAGCCCTGTTAGCCTGCGATGCTAATTTTGCTAGCACACCAAAATACCTGCGTTGTCATTCTGGTGTGCTAATAACTGTTACAAGCAGATATTTTATAGAAAAAAGCATGCATGCTAATGACTTTGTTAGCATGCTAAAACATTACTCAGGGGCTAATACACACGTGTGCTGAAAACTATAGCATGCGAAAAAATGTTATGATATGAAACAGTGAAAAAGAACAGCATGCTAACAATGCTACAAACAAAACCAGGATTAATAAAGTTTCTTTTACTTATTGTCAACATGTTTGATGTGCAGAATCAAACCAACGATATATTAATATACAAACAAGTATGTCTCAAAGGCTGTGGATTCATCTTCCACAAAAAAGAGTCCCTAGCAAATACTCAACTGTTTTTTAAGTGGGGGGGGGGGGGTAATTGTAGAATAATGCAGTGACATCCTTCCACCAGTAATTTCACTGCTGTGCTATAAAGACACAATGTGCCATTAATTTGACAAATGAATGGAAAAAATGTCCATTAACTTTCTCTGGGTGTGGCAGAAACTCCCATGATGCATCACTGTTACATCTCAGCATGAGTTCAGTATCTGAGTTCACTTCCTCTGCAGCTTCACTGAATCAGACAGGACAGGTGTGAATGTCCAAGCTGTGATAAACATTTGAATTGAAATGTTTATCACATCAGAAAACGATCTAGAGACGAGAGCAGCATCGGTTTCTTTCAGCCACTCGTGATTGATTGTTGATTCTCTAGCTCGTCAGGGGAGAAATCAGCTGGTGTGGAAATCTGTTGCACAGAAACATACATGTTAACAAAGAATATGCACAAAATAATGAAATGTACCAAATATCAACCAAAAGGATTTTCAGATTAATATCATGTAGAAATGGACCAATGAAAGGTCTGGATCAGAAACATTCATGTATGGATTATTAAACAGGTTCACATGAATAAAATGTTCACGCAGATGAATGAACTATTTAACAACCTGCACAACTATTAACAAACCTATGTGCAGATTAATAAAAAGTATTTGTGATACTGTAAAATTAAAGTAAAACTTCAGGATGAACTAAAACCTGCATATGGATGAATAAGGTTCCGTCTTTTGAAATAGATACAGACCTGTTATTGAAATACAAGTGACATTATTTAATTTTCATTTCATCTGAATGAAAGCACAGATTAATAACTTGTGTCAGAAACATAGTGAAAATATCTGGACTATTTAAAGACAGAGCATCACAGCACGTTAACTTTTTCTCTGACTGAAGCACAATCAGTAAAAATCCTCACCTGAACTTTGGATGATTTTGTATTTTCTCTATTTTTATGACTTTGAATATTGATCTCTGCTTCTAATTAGTGAGTAAAAAGATAAATGATCTCAGCTCAAACATTCAGTCACATTTGATTTACGCTTTATAAATGTGTGCAGACGAATTTCCACATCGTAGGACCCTGAACTCCGTAGATCTCTTAACCAATCAGTGTGTCAGGGACATTAAAAAGATGCAGTGGTGATTTTAATTCTAGAAACATCTCTGATCAGCATATCAACTCGTATCGTGTTCAACTTGTTTTAATCACATAAATTAACTTTTCAAAGAGACAAGACCAAGATTAAAAATCTGACCAGACATTTGAATCCAAACTAAGAAGTTTACGTCCTGCTACGGCTGATTGGTGACTTATTATTTGTGAGTAACTTATTATCAAAGGAATGATGTAAAATAACTTACTACCATTAGAATGCACTGAGTTAAGTTTTTCTACTCATTTTTGTTGTGAACTTTCCTTTGTGTTTAACAAAAGTGACACAATTATTTCCCCTAATTCAGATTCAGTGTGTGAACTAACGAGTTAATTCAAGTCTAACTGGATTCTACTGTTGGTCCAACAGGTCTGTGACAGTGTCAGTTCTATTCGAGGAACAACTTAATGTAAACTAGCCTTTTCAAAAGGCAGGAGGCCAAAGGAATTTTACCAGACTTGGTCAAATTCGTGTTTTTGCCATTCAGGTTCACCAGTTAGCAAAGTTATGGAGGTTTACGCTCATTATTTCTGTCTCTGAGAAAAGTTTGTAAAATAAAAATTCATTCACACTAATGTTTTTCTCCTGGTGCTAAAAGAAGCTTAGTGAAAAGTGTTTTCTCGATGATTTATTGTCGAACTTTTCTGCCGTTTCCAGTCTAAAACTGAACTCTGCTCTCGGTTGGAGACGTCAATCTTCAGTTTACTGCCTTAACTGTCAATCAGATGCCAAAAAGTGAGCGTGATGCGTCCGATCTTTCACTGAATGTGTCTTTAAATTCCCTGTGCAGCAGCAGAGAACAGAACAAAGGGATTTATGTCTAATTGGGTAAAAATCGACTGTTTCACTTTGACTTTGTGGAAGTTTACATTTACATGACAAATTCTAATGTATTCAAAAAGAGTTTATAGTCTTCGCCTCTGGTGCAAACGATGCAGCCTCTACACACTGGGAGAGAAGTTACCAGTCGTTGGTTTGAAGCAATCAATGGAATTATTCAAAAGAACAATGATTGACAATCATTTTGTGGTGTTAGCTTCTCCAGTATGAGTCTTTCGTACGTTGGGGTTTGGAAAATTGATCAAATTTAAAAACCGGACCATGGGTGCCAGTTAAGGTTTTGGTTTGACTGAACTCGGGGGTGTTGACGGCCCAGAAACCCTCAGTGTGTAGAGGTTCAACATCCTGTTGCATCACAACTGCTCAAAGCTGATTTGTTCAGAGTAAAAACATTTGTGCGTTTGACGTTTCTGTGATGGACCAAGACGTTCACACCTGCTGAGTATCTTCTTGTTTTACTTGTGTCTGGACCAGTTTGACTCATGAAGCTTTAATTCCATTAGCGACACATCTTGTTAAAAGCTGATTCCTGCTGTTGATGAATATCAGAAGCTGAAGCACTTGTGTAGAATCACTGGACATGAATAATGTGTAGGTTTTATTTTGAGCTTTATTTGAGCATGTTTAGATTTTTTTGTATTTCTACAGTTAAACTTTTGATATATCAAATGTTTCCATCAGTATTTACCCAGAGTTCAGTTTTGGTATAGAATTATACTGTATTTTTTATGAATGCATTTTAATTTTTGGACTCTTTAGCTATTTGTTTTGTTTTTTATTGCCGCCTGGAGTCGTGTGAGGAATCGGAGCAAATTAGTTTCAACTCTGCTGACGATATAAACTCTGACTGTTTCCATTGTCTTTCCTTCTTGAGGAAAAGATTCTCACCACATGAAATTTGATCTTAGATTCCCTCGGACTCCAGGTCAGACCAACACTGATGTTTACATCCTTTATTCCTGCATGTTTGTATTTTCTGATGCTTCACGATGCACAGTGACCGGATTTAAGGCTGTTTGTCCACTGGGACACAAAGGATTCTGGGAAATAATCAGCAGTGTGGTGGCCTGTAAGTACTGATGCAGTACGGCCACAGAATGTAGTGTGAACGGACATCTCACAAGAAAATAAATGAAATACAAAAGAAATAAATCTGTTAAGTGAATAATATTAAAATTTCAGTCTCTTAGATTTCTTTTAGATGTTAGAAAATCTGAGATCATAAAAGTGTTTGTGTTGACTTCAGGGAGCGTTTCACACCTTGTTTGTTTCAGTCTGGACCTAAACATCAGGTGTGAAAGGTTCCTCAGACACGGTCCAGACCAACACTCCAAAAGCTTTTGTTGTATTTTCAACATTTGTCCGACCAGATTTTACGAACTGCTGAGTGAGTGAAATCCGGTTTGTTGAGACGTCCGCTCACGGCTGTGGAGCTCAAACATCTCTGTGAACAGAACCCAGTGGACTCACAAACCCTCAGAGATCAGATCTGATTTTCTCCAAAGTGCCTTAATGTTGTGTTGAATAATTGATCGGCCCATTAACCAAGATGCTTTCAGTGAAGAGAACGGTGTCGTCAGACTCTGGTGGAGAAAGTGATTTATCGTGTTGTAGAAGAACCATAGTCCAGTGTTATTGATCACACGTCACATCACATGTTGTTTCTCTACATTTCTTTTAAAGTTTAAACTACAAGTTGTGATTTTTGTTGCATGTTGTAAATTAAAGGCTCATTGCACCAACTCTCTGTCTCATGATGAGTTCATGTTTTTACCAAATGAGACTATTCAACAAACACACATAATAACACAGTTTAGGTTCTGGCCACACTTTCAAAATAAAAGCTGTGAGAACAGAGACTTTTCACTGTTTCAGATTGAGGTTCAGGTTTTTATCCCTTTTATTGTGACGCCTCCTAAGACAAGAGGAGACAGTTCTGTAAAGTGTCAGTAGATGGCAGCATTGTACCACATACACACACGTTTGTACAGCTATCGTAGTGAGGACACTCATTGGCATAATGCATTCCTGAGCCCCTAGCCCCTAGCCCCTAGCCCCCTAGCCCCTAGCCCCCTAGCCCCTAACCCCTAGCCCCCTAGCCCCCTAGCCCCTAACCCCTAGCCCCTAACCCCTAGCCCCCTAGCCCCCTAGCCCCCTAGCCCCCTAGCCCCCTAGCCCCCTAGCCCCTAGCCCCCTAGCCCCTAGCCCCTAGCCCCTAGCCCCTAGCCCCTAGCCCCTAGCCCCTAGCCCCTAGCCCCTAGCCCCCTAGCCCCTAGCCCCTAGCCCCCTAGCCCCTAGCCCCTAGCCCCCTAGCCCCTAGCCCCCTAGCCCCTAGCCCCCTAGCCCCCTAGCCCCCTAGCCCCTAGCCCCCTAGCCCCCTAGCCCCTAACCCCTAGCCCCCTAGCCCCTAACCCCTAGCCCCTAGCCCCCTAGCCCCTAGCCCCCTAGCCCCTAGCCCCTAGCCCCTAGCCCCCTAGCCCCTAGCCCCTAGCCCCCTAGCCCCTAGCCCCCTAGCCCCCTAGCCCCTAACCCCTAGCCCCCTAGCCCCTAACCCCTAGCCCCCTAGCCCCTAGCCCCTAGCCCCTAGCCCCCTAGCCCCTAGCCCCTAGCCCCCTAGCCCCTAACCCCTAGCCCCCTAGCCCCTAGCCCCCTAGCCCCTAGCCCCCTAGCCCCCTAGCCCCCTAACCATCCAAACTAAATGCCTAACCCTTAACCCAACCTGATTCTAACCCTAAAACCAAGTCTTAACCCCCAACAGTCCATTAAAGGGGGGGGGGGGTCACAAAGTGAGGACCGGCCAAAAGGTCCTCACTTTGTAGGTTGTAGACTCAAAGTGGGCCTCACAAAGATAGCTGTACACACACACACACACACACACACACACACACACACACACACACACACACACACATTATATTTCTACAGTAAAGAGGAAAACATCAGAGAAAACGTCGTCAACTCTAAAAAGACGAACGTCAGGATTCTGAGGTTGGTTGTTGGTTCTCTCTCTGACCTCAGCGCCACCTAGAGTTTAACTCTCTGAACTGACTCATTCACATTTAAGACTCGTGTCGGGTTTGAATCCTGTCGTCCGCGTGTGTCCGTTGACGTCCTCCCTTCATTAACAACAGATGGTGAAGTTTACTGGTGGAGCAGTGCGTTGCTAAAGGGCACTGAGGCAGCAGCATGTTCACGTTGAGGACTCAGAACACAGACGGTGGAGTCGTCATCTCTGCCCTTTCACCATCAGGCCCCCCCCCATGTGTCAGCGTCAGAGACAAAACTTCACGACTTCTTTCCTTCGTGTGTTTGTGTCATGACGAAGGAGCAGAGACCCCGGCTGTCCGTCGGGAGGCAGTATCCATGGCAACATGAGAGCAACGCCCACTCACTTTCATCTTTCAACTTTCTCAGTTTGTCATCGAGCTGAATGTTCGTCCACCGCACGCTCAGAGACACACAGGAAGTGACATCACAAGGAAGAAAGTGTCTTTCATCACATGATCGTTTCAGCTTCCAATCACAGAAGAGGATCTGCATTCATTTCATCATCAGTACATCTGACAGGTGAGTGATCAGGCAACAGCTCAGGGGCCCAGGCAACATTTCAGGGGCCCAGACAACAGTTCAGGGGCCCAGACAACAGCTCAGGGGCCCAGGCAACAGCTCAGGGGCCCAGGCAACAGCTCAGGAGCCCAGGCAACAGTTCAGGGGCCCAGACAACAGTTCAGGGGCCCAAACAACAGTTCAGGGGCCCAGGCAACAGCTCAGGGGCCCAGGCAACAGTTCAGGGGCCCAGGCAACAGTTCAGGGGCCCAGACAACAGCTCAGGGGCCCAGGCAACAGCTCAGGGGCCCAGGCAACAGTTCAGGGGCCCAGACAACAGCTCAGGGGCCCAGACAACAGCTCAGGGGCCCAGGCAACAGCTCAGGGGTCCAGACAACAGCTCAGGGGCCCAGGCAACAGCTCAGGGGCCCAGACAACAGCTCAGGGGCCCCACAGAGTCTAAAGGGCCTTAACAGGTTTCACAATATCTGTGTCACTTATATTTTAAAAGTAGATATATTATCTTCCAGCCTTTTCAAGGGATTCTGTTAAATTCAAATTTAAAACCTGAACTTTTGTGTTTTGCACGTTTTAATTTATATTTTCTTCTGTTGAATGAACAGAGTTAAGATCTGCAGTACAATCGTATCAATCCTGGGACGCTGCAGCAAACATCTGTTTTCAAGACCCTAAATGATTCACTGAGGTTGAAATGAAGATATTAAAACTCTTGTTTTGTTCAACTGTCACTTTAATGAAATAAACCTGAGAAAATATACACAGTGAATTGTTGTCAAATAGTTTTCTGTCAAATTATCTGCAGCTTTAAATGTTCATAAATTACATTAACTCGAATTCATTGAAGTAGGTGAACTAGACTGAACAGGATTTGGTTTCAGTGTTTGAGAATAAAAGTCATCCTCGTGTTTTCTCACTCTTTTTTTCATCATATGTAAATGTGACCTGATTCCAGCATAAATATAAATCGCTGATTAATATGATGAAAAGAACTTTACAACAAACAGAGACTGTGACCCTGATGTTATATTTTAACTGAAACCATAACAAATAAGAATCATTTATTACTGAGCTATTTATATCAATTCCCATGTACAGTACAAACTACACGTATGTTTAAATTGAATCCTTCAACACACGGTTTCTCCTGGAACCTTTAAACAGACACTGTGTCACCAGGACCTGTTTTAGACCGAACGCCAGCAGAGAGCACACGGCAGCAGGTTAGGGTTAGGGTTCGATCCTGATCCTCAATGAGACTCGTTGAGTTTTCACTTCAGGATTTGTACCTGTGATGACAGTATTTTTTACAGTGTAGTCGTAGTTTTACTGTGTTTTTGATTCAGTTATTTACAGTGTGGTCTCTGGACAGGAGTACCCAGCAGCAGATACAGTGAGGACAGGATGTTGTGCTATTGTTACTGCTACTGTTGGACCAGCCACGTAGTATGTTAGCATTTGTATGTTTTTCTAATAAACTGCTGCAGAGGAACTGTTTTACTTTTCCTCCGTCCACACAAATGACAATATGCTAATGTTTCACGTCATGGTCGCGACTCAACGCTGAACAAGCCGCGTGTTTCTTTCAGGAAGGTGTTGAAGCAGATTCCTGTGGGCGACCTTCGACCTGACGAGACACACAGGAAGCTGCCGTCTCTGCTGCACCACAGCTTCCTGCACCGTCATCGAGTCCTGCCAGGTAACACCACCAGGGGGCGAGGAGGAGTTCAGCTTTTATTATCCAGCTTCACTGAAGACCAAAAAAAAGAGAGAAACTCCGGTTCTGTTTTTAACTGAGAAGCTGCAGATACAGTTCAAAGATTCTCAGTTCTGCCTCTTCCTCCTATTTCTTCCCCTCCTCCTCTTACTAACCTTCCTCCTCCACCTCCTCCTCTTTCTACCCCTCCTCTTCTTCCCGATACTCTTCCTCCTCTTTGTCCTCTCCCTGCCTTCTTCTCCTTCTCTTCTTCCTCCTCCTTTCAATCTCCCTCCCTCTACTCCTCCTCCTCTCCTCTTCTTTATGTTCCACTCTTCACCCCAACACGTCACAACTGGAGATTTCCAGATTCTTTAAACATTGAAGACCCTCTGGATATAAAAGCCTCTGTTTTTACGCAGACCATTACCCACAATCCCCTGCAGCGCTGTGGAGGGCGTCACTGCAGCTGAACAGAAAACTCACCTCGTATTTTCACCTCGAGAGACAGAAACGAACAGGACGACGTTTTAATGTCGACTTTTATCTGTAAATCATCTCTTAAAGGGACATTACAACGTGTGGAGCGTCAGATAGTGAAACCAGCACAGCCAATCAGAGTCTGTGCAGCTGTGGTATCAAAGTCCCACCCATATACCTGTCTGACCAATCCTGAGTCAGCGTCAGCTGTCAATCATGACGTCTCCGCCTGTTTTTATATCATCAAATAACTGATTCAAACCAAACTGATCAGAAACACTTGAACGAACATCAGAGAAGAACGAGCTGAAACGACAGAAACATCTTTAAACATTTAACGTCTACTTAGATGTTTGTTTGTTTGGTCCATGTCCCACAGGTTTATGCTCTATACTGCAGCCAGACACCAGGTGGCGATAGAGAGGACTTGGCTTCACTTTAGCTGACATCGTTATCTCTGATGTTTTCATGTAAAACAGATGCAGAAATGATTTCTTCATCAAGCTGACACTTGTGTATTTTTTGATGAATGATTAATCTGCTGATTATTAAACATCCCCCCCCCCCCCCCCCCCCGGCAGCTGGACGAGTCGGGCTGAGTCTCCCTGAAATCCAGGTAATTGATTGGCTGGTCCAGCTGCTGCTCGGCCTTCTCTACATGCATGGGGAGGGGGGGTTGAAGAGTACAGTCACCATGGCAACACATTCCTCCCTCCCCTGCCTCCTTCAGTTCTCGTCTCCTCTCGTCTTTCTGCTGGCTTCTTAGATAATTAGAGTAATTAGCTCCCTCAGCTTTACTGCAGCAAGTTGGAGGTCAAAGGTCGTCCTGTCATTGATTGACATGACCAATCAAATGATAATTAAGACTGTTAAATGAGTGAATAGTTTATTTGCTGCTCGGTGTTCTTCAGGACAAGAACATCTTCCTAAAAAACCTCGTTAAAATCTGTTTCCTTCTCTGCTGCCGCCGCCGCAAAGGCTCATGGGACTTCTGTGCTGTCGTTTGAATTCTTACTGAACGTATGTGTTTGTGTCCAGTGAGCCAACAACAGAACCTGTGACACTGAGCGGAGCCTCCAGTTAATTACGAGTTTTCACTCGGAGCGTAAACTCAGCAGATTGTTGTCACCATCGTCTTCACATTGAACCGAAACTCTGACGGCGTTTTTAGTTTGTTCGTTAACAGCTGCAAACAGACATTTAACATCTGGAATAAACTCCAAATAAGTGATTGTGGTTGTGTATGATTCTCACTGTAGTCTGTAAAGTCTGTAGTCTGGCTCCTACAAGTGAAGCCAAAACGTCTCAATCGAAATAAATGTTTGTCATTTTCGGTTCTTCACTCACTTTGTCCCACTTTCTGATGAGTTTGGTTCAAATGAGTTATTTGATGATATAAGAACAGGCTGAGACGTCATGATTGACAGCTGAACCTGACTCAGGATTGGTTCGAGCATATGAATGTGCGGGACCATGAAACTGACCACTAGCCCCTGACCCAGGCTGCAAATGACACCGTCACCACAAGATGGCGGCGTTCGTATCAGAGATATTTAGGCTTTTTTTTTCTGGAGGAAGTGATGTCGTCCATCTTTGAGTCGGTCTCCACTTCCCCTCAGACATGGAGCCAAAATATGTCACAAAAGAACGCTGCCATCTAGTGGTTGGGACATCGTGGGCCGTAGAGGTCGTCGTAGCTCTGACCATAAACAATGTGGACTATCGATCGAGCGGCGTCACTCCCTCGACCAGCTGGGCAGCGTCCAGGAAGTCTCTGCAACCACAGGATTATTCATTTGTTCTGTTTGATTCAGTGAAAACGTGAATTCACTGTTTTTCATCTTTAGTGACGTTAAGGTTTCAGAGGATTTAATCCAACACAGAACCAGAGTTTTTCATCTGGTGTGAAGGTTTAAAGATTTTGGTCAAAGGATCAAAGTGTTTGCCCGAGGGCACTTCAGCAGATGCTGTGTCTGAACCTCCTCATCTCATCTGCAGCCAATGAACACGATCATCATCACAAACACCGACTTTCAACACAACAGGAAATATCAGAGTTTAACAGCAGGAAAAACCGCAGATTATCAGAGTTCAGATAAAAACTCGCCTGTAACGTTCTTCTGACACAGTGAGTTCATTTTCCACTGCTGTGATTGGATAGGAGCTGCAGGCTGCACAGGTGCATCATGGGAAGTATCCTGGATGGATTCCTGCAGGAGAAGAACACTTCATTTAGTTTCTGTCGCTGCAGGAAAACGTGTCGGCTGCAGTTTGTTCTCTGAAATCAACGGTTTCTGTTGGACAGCAGACATGAATCTCTGCTGATTTTATTGTGAAAATCAACATGCTCTTACTTTGAAAAATAAAGACGACACAAAGGGAAGGAAGTTATTTATGGAAAAAATGTGTGAAAGATTAATTCAGAAGAACAGATGCAAGTTTTTACATTTGAATTAGTGACGATACTAATGTCTATAAGCTATAACCGAAAACACACGTCACATGACCGTGGTCATGTGATGTAGACTGTTACTGACAGGAAGTGTTAGCTTTGTATTCACTGCTGGTAGCCGAGTCATGTGACGTCTGCGTCATTGCTTTGTAAAAGTCTCAGTTTCTGTTCGTGAGGAGGTGGAGACCAAACACGGAGCGAAAACAGAAGAACATTCGAAACAATGTTGAATCATTGTGTCGCTGCTGAATGAGGAAAACTAAAACTAAAGAATCACTTATTGCAGCTTTAAGATTTTCTCACTTTTCTGAGCAGGTGGATGAAAGTGGTCATGTGTCACCTGTGCTGTGACACGTCTGATCATGTGACCTCCGTGTGAAGCGGCTCAGGTTTCAGCTTGAAAGTGAAGGAACCTTCATCACTTTCTGCTGCTAATTACTTCCTCCTCATCCTCCTCTGATCTGTTCTTCACTAATTATAACAGCGTCAGTGTCTGAGTCCTCCTCATTAAGAAAGGAAATCGACCTGTGACCTCTCGGCTCTGTTTGCCTGCGTTGGTGCTTGAGAACGTCAGCTCCATAAAACGCATGATGATGAATCTGTGAGACAAAGATACGAATCAGGAACCGTCTGAGGAACCAGAGGATCACGATTCAGTTTAACTCTGCAGAACCTTTACCTACAAACATCAAATCATGAAGATTCAAAACCTCTGTGCAGTCATGGAGACGTAATAAATATTTAGATTTACCTTCTAAATATGAGAAAAACAGTGACTGTATATTATATAAACTCTTTCAATACAATGCACATTCATATTTTATATAGAATGTTTCTTTTTTATTGTGGAAAGTGATGAAAGCCGGTGAATAATGATGCTGTTTGTGTATCAAGAACACACACGTGTACTTTTACTACATGGACAGATCACAGGCTGACCCAGTTTACACACACACACACACACACACACACACACACACAATCTTATCTGTTACCAAAGTGTGTGAGTGTGTGTGTCAGTGTCAGCAGGATATTGTTGTCAATACAGTTTGTCATAAATCACGGCTGCGGGCTGGAAACACTTCCTGTGCAGATCAGCGGGCACCTGAGGAGAGATAACACATTAGGGTCTATATGGACCCGGTTGCCATGGTTTCCACTGAAATATCATTATGCTGATGGGTTTCCATACTGCACCGCGGCACTCTGGGATATTACTGTTGTGTGAGAACATGAGGAAACGTGGTCAAGGACCCCCGTGTGTCCACTTCTTTAATGACTCCGATTCCAAACCAGTGAGACTCCAGACGAGTTTTCATCATCATCCCTGCAGCTGAATCAGAAATCAGATCAACTTCACCCTGACCCTCCGTCAGCGTGTCAGACTTTTACCTGAGCGCTCACTTCCTGTCTCTCTTTTCTGTTGCAGAGGAAGATGAGCAGGTTTGTGTCATCAGGAGAACGATGCTCAACTCATCGCTAAGAACATGTGAGACTCCTCTTACTCTTCCTCTCCTCCTCCTCATCACCACACACGTGTTTACCTCCTGTTAATCTCATTTATCAGGAGCTTTTCTCCGAAGTGACATTTCAACCACAAGGGAAGAAGAGCTGGATGTAAAACTAGACAAATAAAGCTGTAGCTCAGGAGCTTTTTATTCAAACCAGACCTAAATTAATCTCTGACGAGGTTTGAGATGTAAACCGAGTTCATTTATATTTATTTATCAAAACAACCATTGTTACTTAAAATTAAAGGTTGGGCTATACAAATAAAATTTGATTGATTGATTGACTTTTGGTTTTTAACTCAGATGAATGATTTTAGTCGTCGGACGTCTGGATCTGAAGTTTTCAGAGAAACGAGCTGAGCAAACTGTTCAGACGTGATGTGTCTCAGGTCAAAATACTCCTCATGTTAATGATTCTTCTCTAATCCAACTTCACCTTATCTCCGATGTTCCTTCAAATCTGTCGCTCTCTACATACGTGTTCACTGTGGTTTTGTTGAAGCTGCAGAAACTTGATTGTGATTTGGTTCAGTTTGATAGAATGTGAGGTTGAGATCCTGGAGAATCATGTTTCAGTCTCTGTTTATTCAGCTCTGTGTGTGTGTGTGTGCGTGTGTGTGTGTGTGTGTGTGTGTGTGTGTGTGTGTGTGTGTGTGCGTGTGTGTGCGTGTGTGTGCGTGTGTTAATGAAACTCAGAGGAGTTTGGAGGTGGGGGAGCTTTGATTCCTGCTGCTGGTTTTGTTTGTATTTGAACTGTTTGTTTTTAGGCTCAAATTATCATAATGTGACACACACACACACACACACACACACACACACACACACACACACACACACACACACACACACACACACACACACACACACACACACACACACACACACTCAGGGCTTCCTGACCTGGAAACTCAGTCACGTTATTTGCAGTTTATTTGCTGTGAGAGAAAATAATTCACTTGGTGCATTTGGTCCTTTTTCTTCAGCTCCCTGTAAAAAATAATTCATTTCTTGTGTGTTTTTACAGGCAAAGTTCACAAAGCTGCTTCTCTGCAGAATAATTAAGCGCGTTAGAAACCTCATCAACACGTCCACTCAGATTGGAACCAGGCGTGGAACCAGGCGTGGAACCAGGCGTGGAACCAGGCGTGGAACCAGGCGTGGAACCAGGAAACTTAGGAGTCTCACAGTTTGGTTTTAAATCAGTGGTGTTGAGCAGGATGAACATAAATCTGCATCATAAATGTGTAAATGTATAAAGTTTTTCACAGTGTGTTCGTCCTGTTTGTCTCTTCAGTCTTCATCTCCACGTTCACCTCCTCCTCTTCATCACGACCCCCCCCCCCCTCCCGTTGGCCTGGTTCAGTCACAGTCTCTCCTCCGCTGTGAAATCTGTTCGTCTCACTCTGCTGACCTGAGAAAAAATAAAAACCCAGAGCTGCTGTCAGAGAAACTGTGACTTCACCTCCTGCGTCTCCACAAAAACCCACAAATCCCCCAAATAGTAAGTTTGACATTCAGGAGTTTTATTTAAACATTTCATTCCTTTTTATCTTCATCCAGAGCGACAGGAGGCGATCGGCTCTACATTCAGGTTGTGACTGATTTAATTTGGCTCCGTGTAAAGATATTAATTTAATCGGAGGCTTTATTTCTTCCACACTCTTTTTATGATTAAACTGAAATTACAACGAATAAAAAGATGAGGACAAAGGAAAAATACAAATATATCAAAGACGGTGATAAAGAATGTGTCATTAATAGAATAAAGTATTTTTTTATCTACAGATGAATGAAAAATTTAAATGAACAAGAGCCTGTGGCACTCATGTTCTATGTATGACCGTCATGTCTTCACACATATGCTGCTGGTTGCCATGGTTACAACCAATTCTGTCAGTTGGTCTGTTGTCATGGGAACCGATGGTTTTTATCCACACTGGTCCCAAAATGAAAAAACGGTCTTAAACCATTTAATATAAATATATACCAAGTATAAAACGTAAAGAGCTGCAGGGAGAGTCAGAGAGGAACCAGCGTGGAGCCCTCAGGAGCCTCAGGGGCCTCAGGGGCCCAGGGGCCTCAGGAGCCTCAGGGGCCTCAGGGGCCTCAGGGGCCCCAGATGATCAACTCCTGAGAGACTGAGTCTGAGAGGAGCTGCTTTTAAGACTGATTGTGGTTTCATTTAAAAATGAACAGATATTTTCTTATGATTTTTACGCTCAGCTGGACTATCGACTACACTGCCCCCCCATGGTTTCCAGTAGAACTGCTCTGTTTTCTGTAGCTCCGTCTGTTTAACGTAGTGTACATGAGATTTATTATGTCATGTTTCATGATTGCAGGACGAAGAGACCCGACAACGTGCTGTGAGCAGCCGTCTTAAAAACAGACTGAACTTCATATTTATATCTTTTAAAGACTGAAGTGAGCGGTTCGGCAGAGTCAGAGTCAGATTTGATGTCTTTGGACCAGCGCCCCCCAATGGCCAGAGACACTATGTATCTGGGTTGTTTGTCCGTCTCATTCTTGTGGACACGATATCTGAAGAACAACTTGAAGTAATCTCGATTCAAATCTGTTGGAAATGTTCAGTTGGACTCTAAGATGACCTGATTGTAATTTCCAGGTCCCAGGTTATTCTGAACTGAGGCTGTTCTGAGTGCTGGAGACATTTAACCTCATTTTATTTTCCTCTGTAGAAACAAACTGTCTGAGTGACATGTCTGAGATGTAACATTTAGATTTCAGTGCTGCTGCACTTTGAGTTTAAGCGTTTTTCCTCTTCGGTGTCTCCTCAGATTCCAGCTCGATTTCTCTCAGAGCATCAGAGAAAGGTTGAACTCAAAATAATCCAATTATTCCAGAGGAACATGGAGCCTGAAGCTGCAGCGGATCAGTGTGATATGAACCAGACGATAATCTGAAGGAAGGAAACAGAGACAGGAAACAAAAGATGGTTTAATAAGATCATCGACAGAGAGACTTCAACAGAACAAACATTTAGACAAAGTGGAATCGAGAAAGAAAAGAAAAGTAAAGATTTAACAACTAGAGATTTTTACTTCTTTTGAAAAGAAGAATTTAAAAAACAGACGTGACAGGAAAAACAGAAGAAACAGAAGAGAGGTCCAGTTCACCTGCTGACAGGAGCTGAAACAGAGTCAAACATCTGTGACGGACAAACAGGAAGTCCACCGTGCTGAGCTCCGCCCTGTCAGTCAACACCTCCCTGAGGAGGAGGAGGAGGGGGAGGAGGATCTTTTAGAAAGTGAGGACATTTAATCAAAGTGAAAGTTTATATCATAAATAAATATAATATATACATTTTGTATCTATATTCTATATATATATTATCGAGAAATAAATAATCCTGGATCCTGATCCAGTTCTTCTGACACGTGACACATCCTTCAGCAGGGCGACAGGACGCCTGTCTCACAATAAGAGGATTTATTTATTTTAACCAAACAGCCGAGGAGGACGATTCCCAGAGGGCGTCAGGAGGGTGTGAGGCGCAGGTAAGAGAAAGGCTCCTCCTCTCTGCAGACTGTCATTAGCTGCCAGCTGGAGGAATCCTCCAAGGACTCCGACCCTCAGACCTCCAGTCGACTGCAGGAGTCTGCTCATGTTTCATAAATCAGGAGGAAAACCTGCGAAATATACAAATCTCTGCTTCATTCCTGTTGTGGGAAAAATCCTCCAGACGTTTATTGAAGCAGTTCATCGACTTCTCATCGTCGGTGATGAAGAAGCTCGATGTCGTCCACTCGTTATGGTTCCTGTCCTACGACTCGGAAGTTGTGTGTGTGTGTGTGTGTGTGTGTGTGTGTGTGTGTGTGTGTGTGTTTTGATCAGACTCAGTTTATCTGATCCAGTTTAATCATTGAATTTGTTCATAAAATGAATCCAGACATTTCACTTGGTCCTCGACAGTTTAAATAAAGTTTCATGCAGATTGAATCCTTTCATCATTGATGAGTTAACGCCTCGTCCTGAGAGCTGCAGTGAAACCACACTTTGTTCTTTAATAAGTTTAGAGTGTTGGCGTCGCTGTGCTAATTTAAATAAAGGTTAGTGTGCTGCACACTGGCCTTTACCTCTCAGCTAACACGACTTCATTTGAATTCATGAAAGCTGAGGCCCTTTAATTGCTGCAGGATTAAACGTGGCCTTTGTTCGCACTTTAGAAGGATCTGGGGCGGAGCTGTCAGGTCACGTCTGTGAGGAGCTCCACACCTCGTCTGTGCCACTTACAAATACTTTATAAAACTGTAACAGACGATAATCACACATCGTAGCTGCTGCTCTCCAGACGACACGTCTTAGATGCAGCGTCCGCTGTGCCACTGCGTCACGTGACAGACAGACCTCGGCTGTGTTCACACAAATCCTCGCGTGTGTCCGAGCAGAAGCAACAAAACAAGTTTCACTGTGATGGGATCAAACTGTGGTTTCTCCCGATCCTCGGTGTGGCCTCGGACTGTGGAGCCTGAGCCTGAGACGGTGGCTCCTGAGTTTCGTGTCCCGGCTCGCCTGCTCTCTGCATGTTGCTCTGCAGTTGCATCACAGCTCGTCTGAAGCAATCTGCTCTCAGGAAATTGGGCAGAGAGGGAAGAAAAACAAGCTGCCATCAAGATGCTCTTCACCGTTTTTCAAAGCAGTTTCTATCTGAGAGGACGACGCTGCCGAGGCCATCTCCTGAACACTTCCTGTTGGACGGACACCTTCCGCCGCCGCCGCTGTTCGTCTGTGCATCAAACTGATGGAAACACTGACGGCATCAGAGCTGCTGACAACACACTGAAGGATGAAGACGTGTCAGAGTAAAGGGGATCTGACCTCAGCCCGCCAGCGCCATCATTACTCTGCACCGCAGCTTCCTGTCCAACAGCAAGCGTCCACTCACGATGCTGCTGCTTTCTACTCAGACTCTGACTGAAATAGTTTGTTTCAAACCTGCAGAGAAAAGCTAAATTAAAAATCAATGTCCATATCATCAAACTGATCCTGGGGCTGCAGCAGTTTCAGGTCTTAACTGTATGTTCCAGTCATTGATCAGCAGCAGTCCCGACGGAGCTCAGTCCCATGTGACTGATAAAAAACTCAAACTCAAAAAGAGGCAGATGATTTAAACGGTGATGGATTCGGCTGCTGCTCTAATTGATCGTAGCAGATGTCCCACTTCAAGGTTTTTAATTTGCTGGAACACCAAAACCTCGTTTATCGAAGCTCCGAGGTGTTTCCACGTCATTTGGTCTTTGGCCCAAAGCAAATCGACGTCGTGACACATTTCACCATGTGAGTCAAATCAAAACAGCTGATGAGCGACGATAAATATCAGTGGTTTCCTGAATATTCAGAATAAAAGTTTGGTTTATTGAGCTCAGTCGCTCACTGAGACACTTCACACCTGCTCTGATGCATCTGGAAACTGGAAGCTTTGAAATCCCAGTTTCTGCTTCAGATTTCAGGAAGAAGAAGAATGAACATCAGCTGCGACAGTTTTCAGAAGCTTAAAGTTTCATCATACGACTGAAGAGAAAACAGTCAAATATTAAAACTAACATGTTAATGTGTTTTTTACATGTTACCACACACAATGAATTATCAGTGTCATAACCAACAAGTTCCAAAACCATCAAGTCCAGAACCAACAAGTTCCAAAACCATCAAGTCCAGACCAGTCAATACAACGTCCAAATGTCGTGTCTTAAACAAGTCATTATTCTCACCTGCTCTGAGTTGAAACTTCACAGATTCTATTGCAGTGATTATTCTTCGGAGGTGAATTGATGAGCTTGTGCTCTTTGAGTGTAATTAAAGTTGATATGAGAACATGACAGTCTGTGCAGGAGGAGGATTACAGATCAGGTGAAGCTGCGTCTTTAGCAGGAGGAGAAGATGGAGGAGTTAGTTTAACTGAGGCTTCATAAATCAAATCATTTGTCCAATTATTCACAGCTGAGGACATTTCTGGACTTGGGGGACATTTACAAAACGTATTCGGAAGGTTTGGTCATTATTAGAAGTTCAGGACCATTTTTCAAACATGTTGTTGCCAATTTCACTGACAGATTTAATTCACTTGAGAGTGAGGAGTTCAGACATGTGGAGGATCTCAGATTAAAGCTGCTTCAGTGGTTCAGTGGTTCAGTGGTTCAGTGGTACAGTGGTACAGTGGATCAGTGGATCAGTGGTTCAGTGGTACAGTGGATCAGTGGATCAGTGGTTCAGTGGTACAGTGGATCAGTGGATCAGTGGTACAGTGGTTCAGTGGTACAGTGGTTCAGTGGTACAGTGGTTCAGTGGTTCAGTGGTTCAGTGGTACAGTGGTTCAGTGGTACAGTGGATCAGTGGTACAGTGCTTCAGTGGTTCAGTGGTACAGTGGATCAGTGGTACAGTGGATCAGTGGATCAGTGGTTCAATGGTACAGTGGTTCAGTGGTACAGTGGTTCAGTGGATCAGTGGTACAGTGGTTCAGTGGTACAGTGGTTCAGTGGTACAGTGGATCAGTGGATCAGTGGTTCAATGGTACAGTGGTTCAGTGGTACAGTGGTTCAGTGGTACAGTGGTACAGTGGATCAGTGGATCAGTGGTACAGTGGTTCAGTGGTACAGTGTGTGTGTTGTGGTCTGAGAGCATCAAAAGGTCATCACAGTTTATTTTGTGTCTGAAATGTCTCTGAAAGGTCAAACAACAGCGACACACACAGTCGGACTCTAACAGCTCATCAGTAACCGGAGGTGACACGTACACTGGCGCCTCGGACCAGAGGAGGCGACTCTTCACCTCCCACCTGAGAGACGCCTCCAACACCTGACTCCTCCAATTCATCACAGAAGCTTCACCTTTTCTCCGCCGAGTGAAACCATGAGAACACAACATGGACGAATACCGTGAGCTGCAGGTCGTCCTTGGTTCTACGAGACGTGTGGCTGACTGATCTGAGGTCACATGTCTCCACATGTTGACATGTGACCTCGCAGAGGAACGATTCCTTCAGAGAATCTAACGCTCGATCCCAATCAGCTGTTCTCTCCTCATCACATCACCGACAGAAGCTGAACAAACGAGGTTTGATGTCTGAGCTCCATCATGGAGGACGATGGAGAGAAGCTCCGTCTGCTCCACCGTTATGTGGAGCATCATTATCGAGGTCGCCGTGTGGTCGATGTGTGAACAGCAGTGACTGTGGTTGTTTATCTGCAGGACGACGCTCGATCCAGACAAGCGACTGCGACCCGTAAAGTGAGACGGACAATCGTGACTTTCACTGTTAATTAGTCAGAGAGAGCGATGGCGGCGCGTCCTCCGGTTCGACGCAGACAACAAACCGCGCCACTGGTCAGGATCATTAACGCTGCTCCGGCCGCACAGGTCCAGTGATTAATGACGTCTCTCTGGAGCAGAAGGACGATGAATGAAGAGCTGTAGGTGGGTGGAGCCTCCTGAGGAGGGGGTCGACCTCAGGTCCTCCTCACCCCAGGCCTGAGCTGACCTCCGACCCCTGGATGTTAGTGTTCAGCTCATGTGGTTTGTGGTTCTGGTTCTGGTTCTGGTTCTGGTTCTGGTTTGTGGTTTGTGGTTCTGGTTCTGGTTCTGGTTTGTGGTTCTGGTTTGTGCTTTGAATAAAATGTTGGCGTCTGTTTGAATCGAGATTCCCCTCCAGTCTTATTTTCTTGTGTTGTTTTGCTGGGGCGGGGGTTGAGGCGTATGAGGGGGGGCACCGGGTGGATCAGCTCCTGATGGACTCGACCTGATTTAGAAGAAAAGAAAACACAGATGTGAAGTGTTTTTATTTAAATGAGCTCAGTTTCCAGAACCATTAGTTTGAGATCTGTTCCAGTAACGACACCAGGAGACACCTGATCACATGATCTTCATCTTCCTCTGAACCTCCTCAGACGTCACATCTCTGTGGGTTAAATATAAGATTGTTTTTCAAAGGACGTACAAACCTTTTTAAATACAAACATGAGTTTCATGTTTTGTTTGTGAACCAGTGAAGGTGGTGGGACCATGTGATGTTGATGAGGCTGTGGAGTTGTTCCGATTTGGTCGAATCACAGAAACAAGCTGCAGCTCTGAGCCGTCGCTCTGCTCCTCTGAGACGGAACCAGTCACCAAACACATTCATAATGAAAAGATTCATGTCTCTGCAGCTTTCAGCCTGTTAACACTGGTGCTGACTCATTTCTGGTTCTGTTCAACTGAAACCTGAAAAACTCAAAACCACGAACGAGATGCTGCTCTTCTGTACGTGCTGGGAAACCGTGAGAGGAGATTTCTCCTCCGCTGGTGATAAATGGAACTTCTCACACTTCATGTTGAAACTGGTGAAGGAGGAGGATGAAAACACACTTTAACACGATGCTGCCTCAAGATTCTTATTTTACATTTGAAATGTTTGATTTTGCTCATGTCAGTTCTCAAACCTGCAAATCAGCCTTTAGGTAGTTTTCACTCTCACGCTTCAGCTCCTTGTTGAACCTGAACTCAGGTCATGTGACTTCACTTAACTGTGGAATGTTACCAACGTTATAATCAGATTAAGACGTAAACATAAAAACGTCTTAATCTGATTATTGATTTATTCATGTTAAGTTTATCAGAACACAATGTTTACATGATTCAGATTATTGTCTTAATATCATACTATTGATTCCATGGAAACGTGACATCAGCATGTCGGAAACTGAACAGGTGAAAACGATGAAGCTAAATTATCTCAGTTCACTGAGATTTAAGTTTGACATTTAGTTCAGATTTTGTACTAAAACACAAACCTCTGTTTCTGGGTCAAATCTAAATAAAATATCTTTCTTTATGATCCTCGATGACGTGCTGCTTTCACTGTTACATAACATTGTCTCACATACACACACACATATATATATATATATATATATATATGTATTTTTCTTATTCCGTTTTATCTCATTTCTCACTTCACTCCCTCCTTCCTCTCGTTTTCCTGCCAAGTTCTAATGTAATATAAAAAAATGTGATTTTAAAATAACTGATTTATTTTCTCCTCTGGCCCCTGGTTTCTGCTGAACTCTGTTTTTCATCACTTCAGTTTTCTGAGCTGCTGTACAAATATTACAACTGATTTCATTATTCAGATATTTCCTTGAATTAATGATAATGCTGGAGCATCTGGAGGGAAGAATCCATTGCAGAGTGGATCCTGCAGCCACTTTCTCAGAGTGTTGGCAGCAGCGTTTAGTCGGATGTGATAATGAGTTTCCTGTGCGGAGCTGTCACTCAGCTCTTCTCTCATCCAGCTCCAGGATCAGCGGCTGCCAGCAAACACAACGTTCTTCATGTGCTGATGACTGGAGACATTCGTCTGCTGACAGCAAAAAAAAACATATTAACATCCTTGAAGGTTTATTTTTTAATGTAAAATATTTTTACTCACTGTTACTGCGGAAACTGTTAGGCACCAAACTTTGTAATGATTAGACGACTGAATGAATTACGTTGGTTCGACTGATTCACGTTCAATCTAACGCTGCAAAGTGACAACACATCAGGTGACTGTTTATAAAAACAAATGTAGACTCCGGGTCCAGAAAGTGAAGCCAATGTGAACTACCTGAAACCTGTGTTCTCCCTCTGACCAGCAGGGGGCGACTCCACTGGTAGTTTCTATAGAAGTGACTTCTCACTTTATAACGTCAGTAACATTCAGAGTTTATGTCTCAGTCTCTAGTTTCAAGTCTTCTTCAAACAGCTGATGTTCATTTCGTGAATTATGATCATTTAGAGTCAAACAGACCATAAAGCACCGGATGTGTTGGGGGGTGGATACCACAGAGTGATTGACAGATAGTACCGTCCAATGGGTGCAGGTGACAGGTGGGTGTATCCCCCCAAGCTCGTACTTAGGCTCCACCCAGGCTCCTCGGTTGGTTACTACCGTTTCTAAAAACCAAGATGACGCTGAACAAAATGTCAAACTGAGGCTTCAAACCAACGAGTGTCGTCTCTGTTGTATAAAGTTTAACAACAGTCACGACACAAGCAGCGCTCATTTAAATATCTGAGATGGAGAACAGCTGATCGACATGTGTGAAGAAACATGTTAGCATGTTGCTACACCTGCAGCTACTTCTGATGTCATCAGGCTCCGTTCAGACGTCCTCTGGTTCAGAGCGGATTCAGACTGTGACAGGATTTTATTTTGGGTGGAGCCCCCTGTGTTAACATCACACAGCTGAACGCCGGCTTCCCATTGGCTGCTCCTCATTCAACTCCTCGTTAGCAGACAGCGCCTCCTGCACTTGTCAGTGGAGGTAATTAGACACCTGGTGATCTTGCGTTAATTAACAGATTTAACGCAGATCCTCGAGGGTCCGAGTTTTCACAGACAAGAAGATTCAGAGAAACAGCAGCTGAAGGTTTCGTTCAACTGATCAATCAATCAATGATTCAGCTAAACGTTGGACTGAATCTGTTCAGTTTGATCTAATCTGGTTATTTTATTTCACTCATCTCAGAGTTTTACTTCTTTATTCACGAAGGTTTTCATCGGGGCTCATTTCTGACGGACTCGTAAAGTGCAATGATTTTCCCTCTGAGCTCAGATCTAGTTCCTGGGATTCTCCTCCGTGAGCAGCTTCCTGTTTCTCAGCGTCTTCGAGTCGCTCACGTGAATCTTTTGTTCTGGTGACAGAGTTAATCGCCTCTTTTCACCCGACACCAACAAACAGCACTTTAATTACTGCTGCTGCTGTTTGGAATCAGGCTGAGGATGTTGAGACGCCTGCTGAGGAACTCCTTCCCTCTGCAGGGGTCCACACAAAGAGCCACACACACACACACACACAAAGAGCCACACACACACACACAAAGAGCCACACACTTTTCCCTGATTTTAGAAATCAGTGATTTCTGAATTCTGCTCGTTCACATAAAACACTGAGGCACGTTACTGATCAAACTTTTATTATCAGAAGTCAGTTTGTCATTGTTTTGTACACAATACTGCATGTTAACACAACAATTAAGTCATGTGACTCAACACCTGTCCTCCATCTTTTTATCAACTTAATTAAACTTGTAATAAAATAATCAATAAATAATCAATGACCAAACCAAATACAATCCCATAGTCCCCACAGGTTTGAGTACAGGAAGTCAAATTACTGTGTATAATAAAGATGAAATTAACTTAGAATTTACAATCATTTGTTACTGATGTAAAATTATAGGTTGAACATGTCATTTGACTTATTGACCAACAGTCACAGAGCGTAACAGTGAGCGTCCACTTACAGAGCGACTCTGGTTCAGGAAGTCAACTTCTCTTCATGTTCTTCTAGAAAAAGAGTTTTAAATCCTGAACCAGCGTCTCCGATGAATCATCACCAAAACCCCTTCGATTCACAGAATGAAAATATTCAAATATATTATTTCAAGAGTGAAGGATCTACACTACCCATAAACCATTGCGAATGTTGAAGATGATAAACATTTCCATGGTAACAGTGATCTCCACCAATCAGAGACATCACTTTTACAGCTGAGGATTGTGGGTAGTGTAGTTTTTGTTTTTAGGATTTTATAAAGTTTGTGTAAGAAAAGAAAGAAAAGTAGATTTAAAGAGACTCAACAGTGCAGCTGCAGATCGAATCTTTCCAGGAATGTGATTAGTTCAATAATTAAAAAACTTAGAGTAAGAAATTGAATAAAGTTTTCTGACAGATGTTGTGGCACAAAATGACCAGAAACGATCATTATAATCTAAAATCTCTCCAAAGATACTTAAGTTGTGCTTTTTAAACTCTACTCTCACATTTTCGTTGACACATGAACATGCTCAGAGTAGAACCGCCCCTTTATCGGGTCCATTGTAGACGTCATTATTACTCACATGACTCACGACCAGGAAACAGACCACAGGGACCCAGAGTCCTACCTGGAGATTTGCATGCAAAACAACAGCTCATGCATTTGCCTCGCCTTTAAAAAAACAGAGGCTGCAGACGTCTGTGAAGGCAGCTCGCTTGTTCATCCGGCAGAGATCCAAAATGCTTTACATCGTACGAACATTATGAAATTTAGCAAAATCTCAATACACTTTTATAAAAACAAACCAGGAGGAGGGGGAGGGATTCATACATTCCTTCAGCGACTGTTTCCCGCCCGTCATGCTGTCAGCGGAGAAGCAGCGATTTGATTGGTCAGTGTTTTGTTTGTGTGCTTTTCATGTCCATATAAATAAACCCTCCTGAACGTAGCGAGACGTTGAGGCCCTGCATGCACCACGGACGCTAACGGTGCTACACTTAGCATTTTCAGACATGACGCTTGATGAAATGAACTATTTCCCCATAGAGAACTTTCCTAGTTTCCCACAACCCCCTCTGCTTCCTGCTAGCAGTGGTAGCTAGGAAGCAAAAGATACCCATGTTCATGACAAGTAAAGATGGCGGCTGTGTGTAGCAGCACCATGACATTTATTTGAGTCTGTGTAAGATGAGTAGTGCTGGGAACTATGACATATTGACTACTTGTGGTGCTAGCTGGGCTGCGGTGGCTAACGAGCTAACCACAAACATGCATCACCACAGTAGCCGTCCTGCTACCTGTTAGCTAACCATCGGATTAGCTGGTTTAGTTGCTAACGAGATGAAAAGTCTCTGTTAGTTTTTTGTGTGAGCTTTAATTTACCTGAAGTGAATTTGTTTTGGTTTGAAATCTGACGTAAAACAGTTTTTCAAAACGAGCTGAGCGCTAACGCAGAACAAAGAGGAAGACAAACTTAGCTGCAGCTCTTCATGCTACATAGCTGATGCTATTTAGAACCTGGACGTTGACCATGAAGGATATTTACACACAGGTCAGAAAAAATGTGTCGGTTTGCTCTCGTAAAATTACAACTTTATTTTTGATTTATTGCGAAATTCTTCTCAATTATAACTTTACTCTTGAAATCTCAAAATAGTTTTCTTTAACATGATCCTAAAACCAGTTCCAGAAAAACTAAACGAGTTAGAAAATCACCTGAAAGTAATTTTGTCTGCAGGCGATTCGATCTGCATCAGTCATAACGTGAAAATAACTTCTCGTCCGTCTGTGAAACTTCTAATCAGGCACACGATCCGAGGTGAATCTGCTGTTCTGTCCTGGGAGAGGATCCTCACATGGGACTGAGCTTTATTCACTGCTCGTAGAGTTTTTATTTGACTCTTGTTGAGTTAAGAACAGAGGAAGTTGCTCTGATAGGTTGAGTTTGTCTGATGTCTTTGGAAACAAGGCTGTATTTAATTAATGGAGGGGTCGTATATAAAATGTGCTCCTCTTGAGACGGGCTGATTCAGACCAGGTCCTGTACGAACTCACTGGTGCAGGACCGTCTGTGTTCAGCATCAATAAAGACAGAAACATAGGAACCTCAGCTGCTGTGTTCACACTGACTGACGGGAAACTGTGCAGCTGGAAAACCCACTTCATCACATCGCTCTTTGAATTGGAACATCCCAGCTACTGTACTTTCATGTGTTTCCCTGATGAGAAGAACCTAACTGCAGCTTCTCGTACAAAGACGACAACGGGTGAGGAAATGTCCTTGACTTGTTCTGAGCTTTAAATGAAAGGATCTGTAAAATCTATCTTGCTGTAGAACACGTGTGTCTGATATAAACATCTCCTTGTGGTAAAATGCTGCGTGTAGCACCTTTAACATCTTCAATAACAAAGAACAAAACACAGGCGACATTTGCCTCAGTCCAGAACACCATGTGCTGTCAGTGGCCACCGTGGCAGCGGCGCTCAGGGGCCGAACGACCTGGAAGACTGGTACTCGCTGGGCACTTTGGGCTTGATGCCCTTGCTGTTGTAGTAGTCAACCACCTGGTTGGGCACTTCTGCAAGCACGCTCTTAGCCAGAGCAGCTGGAGTCGCCTGCGGAGGAGAAAACATCACAATGAAACCACCAACACTTTCTCCTCTGACATGAACCAATGTTCTTTACAAATGAAACTGCAGATCCAACTGAACCTTTAATCCACTGTTTTCTTTGGGTGACGTCATCATCTCTTTCAAATCTACAGTCAACAAACATTTTGAAGAAGATTTTCTATAAAGCGATGCTGTGTCTTTTAGATGGCCCTTGACATCTGAGATGTTCTTCTCAGTTTCTGTGATTTCAGTGTGTGCACACGGCCTCATGGCGTCCTGAAGAACCCATCGTGAGTCTGACGAAGAGTTCTTCAAACCAAAGATCAATCTGTGCTTCCTGTTTACTTTGAAAAGCACTTCCTGTCATGATGACCTTCACCTGTGCTGCAGTGAAACCTGAGCAGACATGATGAGTGTTTCCTGTCTCCTGATGTCCCACAATCCTTTGTGGCACCAAAGCGTCTTGATCTCCCCCTGGTGGCTGGCTGCAGAAAGCTCATAAACCCCACCTGCTCCATGTTAGCAGATGGGACACGAACCAACCTCAGAAAAGCCTCCAGTTAACTTGCTCGAATCTGCGTTGATGTGTTTGGACAGACACGGGGAGAACATGCACCACATAGAAACAACAGGCTCACGCTGTATGTACCCTCACATACAAACATACAGGATGGATTACACACTGTTACTCGGTGTTGAACTGAATTCTCATCCTTCACAGAGGATTCTGGGAGCAGCAGTAAATGTGTGAAGCGGCGTCTCGTTCTGCGGCTGAAGACAGAAACTCTCCTTCATCACAGATTTAACCAGGAGGGAGAAACATACCAGCGTCTGAGAGACGAAGCTGAATCTGCTGCTCACTGTAACTTTCAGACTTAAAGACTGGAAACACACTGAGGAGAAATACGACAGCTGCCTCCTCATCTTCCTGCTTCAAGGCTGAAAACGAATTTCTTCAATAACTTCACACCCTCTCTCCTCATTTCATCTCCTCCTCTTCCAATATGCTCTGATCCTCCGTCCTCTCCTCGGTTTATTACTTTCCTCTTCACTCATCCTCTCATTTTCTCACTATCATTTTTCTATCAAGTAACAAACTAACAGACATCTGCTGCCACAGTTTAGTTCTTTAGGTTTTTAGTTCCACTGGGGCTGTGAACGCACAAATGTTTATGATGTTAACACAACACTGCTCCACGCAACATCACACACACACACACACACACACACACACACACACACACACACACACACACACACACACACACACACACACACACACACACACACACACACACACACACACACACACACACACACACACACACACACACACACGGTGAAAAATGATTGAATTTCAATTTATTAAACATGATTTAAATCACTCACATGTTTGAAGTTGCGAAAGGGAACAAACTGGACGATGTCGCGCAGGACGGGTTCTCCTTTAGGAGATCGTAGGATCCCGTCGTCGCCGTCCAGCATCTGCATGTCGCTGAAGTCGGCGTTCCCGACCCCAACGATGATGACGGACATGGGCAGGCGTGAGGCCTGGACGATGGCCTCCCTCGTGTCAGCCATGTCGGTGATGACGCCGTCCGTCAGGATCAGCAGGATGAAGTATTGCTGGAGGAGAGAAGTCGTGAAGACAAACACTCGGTCACATGAGGACGGCTTCAATAGAAACGCTGCACTTAGATCGGGTGACGTTTGTGTGGTTCCATTACCGCCGCTCACATTGTGTGATAGAAATTTAGAAAAGCTCAGGTTTTCAATCAGCCACAACAGCCACTCAAATCCCATTTATGTAATAAAGGTTCTGTGTACTTTAGCATTGCATGGACAGCTAGCTTAGCATGTTCTGTGACATGAGCGGGAAACTGTGATTGGTTGAGAAGCATTAAAGCAACAGAATGTGTGAATTCTGTGTAAAGTTTCAAACTTCACATCACAAACACATTATCTCAGATCTTTGGACCGTACGGTTCAGGACGTTACACTTTAAAATGACTCGTGGGCGGAGTCAGCTGTTTCCTGGAGTCAAGAACACTGGAACAAACTGAAACAAGTTCAGTAAAGTTCAGTTCCAGAAACAGAAACATCTGTCGCTTGAGTTGAACATCACTAAGTGAGTTCAGAACCATGACGAATGAAACCTGTGCTCTCACCATGGCCTCTTTGGTGTGGACCTCCTGCGAGGCGGAGTTGGCGACCTTCTGGATGATGGGGGCGATGTTGGTGGGACCGTAGAGCTGCAGTTTGGGGAGGCAGGCCTGGTAGGCCTCAACAACTCCCTGGATACCTGAGCACACATGAAACACAGTCAGGAGGTTCATCGCCACGGTAACAACACAGATTGAACATCTCTGCTCCGAGCATCACGTCCTCTCGGCAGAGCCGCAGGTTCGAATCCAGCCTCAGTACTGTACATGTCGCCGATCTTACTTTAACTATCAAATAACAATGAAGCAGAAAAAATACTTAAAGGATGTGAACAGACATCAGCTGCTTATTCAATGTTTTTATGATCATAACTAACGTCTCGATGAAAACGTCCTTTGGGCTTCTTTAGCTTTTTTTAGTCAGAATGAAACATGACGATCAGCTGACTCCTCGTCACATGACATCTCTGATGTCACAGAGCTTCCTCTTTCTTCTACAGAGCACCTACCTGCACACTCCGGGTTCTCCTTGTTAAAATTCACTGCAAAGTCGTGGGAGACCTGGAGGGGAGGAGGGAGGGGGGGGGAGAGAGAGACAGGAAGTGGGTTTGATCTCTGTGATAAAAAAGAAAAAAACCTGCAGAAAGAATTAACTCTCTCCCTCTTCACCTTCATCTCTCTTCATCCTTTTTTCATTTTCTTCTGCTTTATCTAATCTAAGCTGATTAGATCCATCTTTATCTTTTCATTAATAACAACTGTTTCAGTCTGAGGATGAATCATCGACCGAATTTAACTCAAAGTCATTAACTGTGAGCAGGAGGAACATCCAGCTATGTGAAGACAGCTGTTCACTCATCAGTCTGTAAAACTCCTCCTCTTCCTCCTCCCTCCTCCTCCTCTTCTTCTTCTTCTTCCCTCAGGTGCAACAGGTTTTTAAATTCAGTTATTTTCTAATAAAGCATGTGATTTTTAAAACAGAATCAGACGACACAGTTTCAGGATCCTCCAGTGACTTCTCTTCTGCTCTGAGGAACCTTTCACACCTGATGTTCAGCTTCAGACTGAACTGAAGAGTCTGAAGCTCTGAACCCAACCAGGTGTGAAGGCTCAGTTCTCTGTTGGTCACCATCAGCTGCAGTTGAAACTCGACTGTATCACTGATTTCTCACTTTACTTTTCTTACTCGAACAGAAACTGTGTTTTTAGAATTTTTTACTCTTGAATGAAGATAATCAGAACTTTTTTGAAGATGTGAATGAAGCATTGGGGGGGGGGGGTTCAGTTCAACAAGCAGCTCCCTGGTGAGAAGAGGAGAGGGGGGGTGGGCTGGTAATCACTGGTGTCTGACTGGTCGGCCCCCCCCCCCTCAACTGACAGAGAGCATGCTGGGAGAAATGGCAAGCGGAGCAGTTAAATTACCTTGAAGTCAGGAGGGATCTGAGCGCCGAAGCCAAACGCCGGGAACATTTTGTCACTGGAAAAAAAAAATTGATAAGACTGAGGTTAAGAATGGAAAAGAAGTTTGTGATTGGCTCAGCAGGAGTTAACGAGCTCATTCAGTCCGCCTCCACTTCAACACAATGAAATGACTTGTGATTGGCTGAGGTGGGATTACCACTTCCTGCTCCAATCATACAACAAAGTGAAGAACAGTGAAAGAGAGGAGAACATCAAGGAAGAAAAGGAGACGAGTTGTAAAGAACAGATTCACCGGATTCAGTCACGTTATTGTTGGTTTTATCAGGTAACCATGGTAACAAGTTTCAATATGACACGCCCACTGACATCGTCACGGTTCATCATAAACACTTTTAGATTCCAGTTGAGACTATCCTGGTTTATTTGTCCTCAATCTCTGTTTGGCATCAATGGATCAACATTAAGTGCAAACTGGAGCAGAACCTGTTCCATGTTGGTGGAAAGGTCGTTGAAGTGATCAACAACAGGTGGCGCTGCAGCAACTAACTCAGTGATCATGAGTCTACAGAGTCTTAATGTTCAGAACGACGGATCCAGACATCGTGTACTTAGATCCAGATGTTGATGCACACTGAGATAAACAGCCTTTGTCAGTGACACCTGAAGAAAACAGCTTCACATGTTGGACTTAACTTCACACAGAATAAAAACCAGCTGATTGGACGAGTCTGCACGTGAAGAGACATTTTCACGTCTCACTGAGAATTCAAAAAAACCAAAGACGCAGTTTCACTTCTTCTTCTTCATGTGTTTATAAGACATTTAGTCGCTGGGACAGAAGATCAATGTGGAGACAATGATTTGTCCTTCAATAAACGGTATCTTGTGATTGGCTGCTGTGTCAGACCCACCTGTCGTAGTCCTGGCAGATCTCACCCACGGCAACCAGAGCCTTCAGGTACTCGTTGGGTTGGTACGGGTGGATGTAGTGAAGAGAACAGCTGTTACGAGGATCTCCGTTAGAGGCCGTGAAGTCAATGGCTACCTGGAGAGACGACAGCCAATCACAGAGGAGCAGGAGGAGAGAGCTCAGCTAGTGACACACCCCCTAACGAGGAGAGGAGGGGAGAGGAGGAGAAGAGGGGAGAGGAGGAGAGGAGGAGAAGAGGAGGAGAGGAGAGGAGAGGAGAAGAGGAGGAGAAGAGGAGGAGAGGAGAGGAGAGGAGGAGAGGAGGGGAGAGGAGAAGAGGGGAGAGGAGAAGAGGAGGAGAAGAGGAGGAGAGGAGGAGGAGAGGAGAGGAGAGGAAGAGAGAGGAGAAGTGGAGAGGAGGAGAGGAGGAGGAGAAGAGGAGAAGAGGAGGAGAGGAGAGGAAGAGAGGAGGGGAGAGGAGAAGAGGGGAGAGGAGAAGAGGAGGAGAAGAGGAGGAGAGGAGGAGGAGAGGAGAGGAGAGGAAGAGAGAGGAGAAGTGGAGAGGAGGAGAGGAGGAGGAGAAGAGGAGAAGAGGAGGAGAGGAGAGGAAGAGAGGAGGGGAGAGGAGAAGTGGAGAGGAGGAGAGGAGGTGAGGAGAGGAGGAGAGGAGGGGAGAGGAGGAGGAGAAGAGAGGAGAGGAGAAGTGGAGAGGAGGTGAGGAGAGGAGGAGAGGAGGAGAGGAGGTGAGGAGAGGAGAGGAGGAGGGGAGGAGAGGAGGGGAGGAGGAGGAGAGGAGAAGAGAGGAGGAGAGGAGGAGAGGAGAGGAGGGGAGGAGGGGAGAGAGATATCTCCCTGTACCACAGACTTTGAACTTTTTAGCAGAACTTTTACATTCACAAAAACACACACAGTACACACAGTACACACAGTACACACAAGAATGAATAAAGGTCTTTGAGACGCAGCCGACCATGAAGACATTTCAATCGGAGGCGGCTCCATCGCTGCAGGACGTTACGCAGCTTTGTTGGCGTGTTGAGTTACATGTGTTGAACATGAAGACGGTGAGACGGGACGTCGACTGAGGAGACGTGAAGATGAAGAAACACACAAAACAGACTAATCACAAAGTCAAAGGAAAGACATTTACACAACGTCACATGAACAACACAAACTGAAACATAGTCATTATAGATTACTGGTTTAACTGGTTTAACTCGTCAGTTACAGCTGCAGGTGCAAACTGGGACACTGAAGAACTGGAGCATGTTGCCATGGTAACTGTTTCCATGGCAACGTCAGAGATACTGGGAAAGCAGACAGCATATTTTCCAGACACACAATGATGACCTGAGCATCACCTGTATGTGTTTGTGTGTGTGTGTGTGTCCTCACTGTAAACTGGATCTGACAGCCTCCCATGATGTAATCCAGGAACGAGTGCATCTTGATGATCTGCAGAAGAATGACATCACACACGTCAGATGTGACATCACACACGTCAGATGTGACATCACACACGTCAGACTTCGGGGCCCCGGGCTCTGACAGAATTAGGTCGGAGCTCGCGGTGGATCGAGGTCCGTTCAGGATCCACCTGTAACCTGCTCTCATTCCGTTGTTTCAGCACAAACTGAAACACATTCCTGCTCCGCGCAAACTCCTCATCCATCGAGTGTGAATGAAGTCGCAGCTGCTCAGTAATTTGTTTCTGTGTTGTGCGACGCCTCTTTCTTTCAGACGACCCTCGACTGGACGTGAAGCGGCAGCTCTTCACGTGCTGAGTGTCATCGGACTAAATGTTATCTGGCTGTCGTTCAGCGGCTGGATTCCCCAGGCTGCCCTCGCTCGGCGTCTGAGTGCCGTTCAGCTTCGTCTGGCAGGAAATGTCAGGTTAGTCAGGCTGCTCACGGCTACATAATTGGTTCCCCTAACAGCCTGTCAGCCCGACGCCAACGCCAGGCGCCGAGAGAAACGAGACCAGGGCCGGAAAAGAATTATCCCTGAACTGTTCGGATTAAAAAACAGATTAAAGCCTCAAACAGATTGAAACGACCCCAGTTTGTGATAAAAACAGAAACGTCACCTTGCACTGGTTCAGGATGATGATCCCAGAGTTCTTATAATTCTTCTTCTTCACTTTGTATTTGGGATTTAAACATGGCCACTGCACCTGCAACACACAAACACACAACAATCTTCAACAAACACGTTTCTGTCATATGACCGAGGTGGACGAAGACAGGTGACCTTCCTCCTGTCTTCGTCCACCGTCTCTGTGGGAAAAGTTCTTAATTGCTTCATTAAGTTTGTCGAGTTCCTCCTTTTACACACAACTGTTTTTAAAAAGTTGCTCGTCCTGGGGTCAGAATCCGTTCACGTAAATTACAGACACACTTTCCACTGTTTAGCTTTATACATTTTGTATAAATTGTATTTGTACGTGTTGACTGGAGTTTGAGGCAGCTACTAGCTAACTGTAGGCTAACATTATGTGCTGCCATGTAAAGAGCGTGTTGCCTCCAGAGTTAAGTGTGATGTTAACGACACGTGATGTTCACGTCTCCTGTAAACACAGAAACTCTTTCAGTCCAGAGCTCAGGAATCTGCGATGTGATTGGTCCAGCAGGTGCCGGCCGTGTCGGGACAAACCTGACGTCCACCACAAAAAACCTGTTTGTAGCTTCCACAGAAAAACATGCAGCTGTTAAGAGTTCGTTTTAAGACTGAAACTATGAAACTAAATTCATCCTGATTTTACTTTGAGGTTCACAAGAATCTCAGCTGCATCATTTGAACTTTTCATTTTCGTTGTTTTGGCGCTGAAGTGTTTCCTGTCGTAAAAACCTCGGTCCAGAGTGAAAAAGCCTCACAGCTGCTTGTAGGAAGCATCGTGACGAGGTCGTGAATCTTTTGTTTCTGGTCCATCATTTCGTTTATGTTCCGTTCTTTGGTTACATGTAGTTGGTAACAGGTCAAATTAAAATGTTACGTTATGAGCCGACTGTCACTGTGGAGCAAACATCCCGATCACAGAGCAGAACACCATCCTTCAGCCGCCCAAACAAGGCCGCTGAGGATTGGCTCCATTACACGAGTCTGAGGAGAGGGGGTGACACGCAGCGGCTCACTCTGTATTTGTGAGCCCACAGATGGATGAACAGATTGTCTCAGGAGGCTCCAGTTCAGAGGGATTCTCGTTTCAGTCTCGCCGACTGTCGGCAAAGGAAGGAGGCCAATAAATAAAATCTGAAGAGGAGAAGAAGAAGAAGGGAGGTTTCTCACGCTCTGTTTCCTGCAGATGATGAAACCCTCCTCCTGGTTTACGGCAGGAGGAAGAGGAAGTCCTCTCCTGTTTTACTGAATTAAAAGTGGAGGAGACTAGTTTGATCCAATCAGATCATTTTAAACTGAAGGATCAGCCTCAGTGACGAGAGAAACCCACAAGAACGATCAAAGGTTCATGCTTCTGTAGTTTCAGCCTCATTTTCAAGCTGGAGCTGGATTTTAATTCATTTCTTCCTCTGTGCTCTGAAGGTGGACGCGTTAATGAGAACAAACTACAAACACTCCTCGTCACTGATAATGAGACAGCTGAGCGATGCTGCTGAACAATCCACCACGCTCACGTTGTTTGTTTGTATCGTCGTCGTCTTCAGGACATTTCCAGAGAAAACACAGAACCTGAGCCTCTGGAAACATTAAACGATGAGGAGCTTTAATGAGTGCCTGGTTTCTGTAGCGTCTCTTCTGGACAGCTGTGACTTCATTATCTGTCTCTGCCGCCGGCGTCCTGGGGTTATTACATCTGTCCAAACAAACTCTGCGGTGTTACGGCCCGGGGGTGGTCACGCTGCTAATTGGAACTTTCATGGGAACCTGGAGCTCAAGGACCTGAGGGAGATCAGGTCATTTCTGGTTAAACCAGCTGAGGTCAAACTTAGGTTTGTAGCCACGTTAGCATCGAGGGAAGGTGACAGTGGTCAGTACAGACGCAGCAAAGTTTTTACTGCTGCTGATCTCTGACCAGTTACAGCAGGAGTAACCTCGGCCTCACGGCCCAGCAACAACATCGCAGCTTCGTGGTCGGAGAACGTTAGCTAGGTGCTAACCAAAGAACAACAACATCACAGTTACAAAGACAGAATGTGTGGAGTTTGACCGTTTCTTTGTGTCACATGTGTATCGTTTCATTCATTACAGATGTATCAGTAAAAGTTACGTTAAGTTACAGCAGCATCTCCCAAAGCTGTCGCTCGCTGAGCTAACGCTGCAGAATAGTAATAGTATGTTAAGATTTCTACATCAGCAACAGGAGAAAACAATTAGCAGCAGGTTGTTCTGCTTCTAATGAGACTTAATGTTCACACATGTTCTGTCAACTTGACAACATTAGTCCAACATCGCTCCGCCCTGAAACAACAGACTTCAAACGCCAGGTTCCAAATGCTACAAGATAAACAGTTCAACACCATGAAAACCGTTGTACTGACTGTGTTCATAAAGCAGTTGGAGCCATTTTAAATGTAAAATAATATATATTCTTCAGATGATGGAAGAACATAAAGTGCTGGAAACTGGAAACAACAGCGATGTACAGCCAGAAAAATAACTCTTCAGTGGGCGGAGACTATACAGCGAGCTTCAGAGCTGTGGGAGGTCCTTCGCTAAACATAATTTTATAACGTGAAGAAGGGAGCAACATCTAAACAATAGATTTGTACTCGCTGTAACAGAAGAGAAGGAAGAGAGACGATGGTGTTTCTCAAATCAGGAGAAACAAAGATCTGTGTTACAAAGACGTACTTTACGTGTCGTCTTCCTGCTCTGTTACACACTGTGTTTGTTGTATATCTTGTATCTAAAATGAGACCAGCAGGGGGCACAGTAAGCAGTTTTTTCCGTCAGGAGGAGGTGGAGACCAAACCAGAGATAAAAGTTTGTTCACATGTTGACTGATGTTTAGAAATAAAATGTGGCAGCAGCCGCCATGTCTCCTCCAGAGCCCTGTGTGTTGAGCTCGGTGTGTTTGTCTTGTTGTGTAATGGAGTGTGTGCGCTGTGGCGTCACAGGCTGAGTCTCACTGAGCTGGTAAATTGATTGTGCGGCTGAAGGAGTGAGCAGATATCTGCCTCACTCACAGAAAACCTGCCTCACTTCCATCGACTCCCAGAGGAACTGGAGCAGCAGAGAAGTCGTAAAGCTGAACATGAAGAGGATCTGATTCAACACCACAGGAAACAATTTTAAATACACGTCCACAAAAACCAACACAATCATCTGTGATGAGCAGAATCTGCTGACGACAAACTGAGCAGCGCTCAGGCGTCAGGTCGTCTCCTTATATAAACCTATATTATGTAACCTATAGAACCTGTTTATATATTATATTGACTTTTATATACAGACACTGAGAATCTGCAAAACCTCTGTGATCCATCATCATCCTGGTATCATGTTGTTGTCATAGTGATTTAAATGTTATTCTTACTTTCAGTATACTTTCAATAATTATGATCCAGTCATTTTTATGATCTGAAAAAGGACTTTAACATCAACATGATAAAAAGCAGCGTACCTGTCTCCCATCGATGGCTCCTCTCATCTCTTTGAACGAGGCCTCAAACTCTCCGATGTAGTCGTGTTTCCCGTTGGAGTCCCAGTCCCACACGGTGCACTGCGCCCACGGCACAGACATGTCAACAGACAGGATGATGTCACACACGTGGTTAACACCAGAAACTCATCACGTCCGACTGAGACTCATTCAGTCGACTCATCATCACTGACGAGCAGTAAATAACATGTCTCACTAGGATTTGTTTAACTTGGTCCATGTCCCATCTGCTAACATGTGTCTTATTGTATGCATCCATTAATGTGTGATTGATTATTTCTGTCTGTAACTGTGTGTGTGTGTGTGTGTGTGTGTGTGTGTGTGTGTGTCCTTCCCTCCTCATTAAACTGAAGCAGTGACAGCGGCGGCGGCGGCGGCGGCGGCGGTTCCACACATTAATGAAGCAGTCGAGGTTCAAAGAGTGAAAAAAGAATCAGAACAGTTTTCTATTGGTCGACCTGAAGAAACAGAGCGAGAGTTTTAATGAGCTGTCGCTCCGCTCACAGGAACCAGAATCACTGTCCTGCGACTGTTCACCACCCAGATACTCACCCTCACCATAATGTGAGGTCGCCATGACCTCTGACATCTACTCACTGCATCTGTCTGAACATTTGTTTATGAAATTCTCTCGGAGCGTTTTTGAGAGATCTTGTTCACAAGAATGAGACGGACATCGAACCTGAAAACATAAAGACTCCGGGCTCTAGGGGTCGCGTTCGCTCTCAGGATCCTCAAAGAAAAATAGTAAATCTGTGATCGTAACTCACATCGGCACAAATCCTCGGGTCATGTGACCGTCAGGGTCAATTTAGTTCCTGTTAACGACAGATTTTTCATTTGAGTCGTCCAGTCGTTAGCTTCAGTATTCACCTGATCAGACGTCCACATTTAGACTGGAGCCAGTTTCACAAGACACAGAGAGAGAGAGAGAGAGAGAGAGAGTGTGTGTCAGTGTGTGTGTGCATGTGTGCGTGTGTGTGTGTGTGTACCTGCAGCTTGCGTTCATGGTCTCCACTGCAGAGTGAGTTGAGGGAAACTTTGAAGGTTTTCCACACTGGGTTGAGATTATTCATAACAGTCTGTCAGACAGAGAAGAAACAGCTTATTCATGATGAAGATGAAGATGATGAAGAAGATGGTAAAGATGATGATGATGGTTATGAAGAAGATAATGATGATGATGGTAAAGATGATGATGACCTCACAGTGTCGGTGTGATGTCACTAAGTACGTATGTGTGTTCAGACCTCAGTTCTGTAGACAAGTTGCAGTGTGGCATCATCGTTCAGTCTGTAGATCTCCAGGAACGGATCTGACTTAGTGAAGAAGTCCTGAACACACACACACACACACACACACACACTTAACACAGAACTCTGAAGGACGTCATCCAGCTGGGGATTTATTAATCTGAGCTGTCAATCCAAAACTTTATTTAAACTCAGGAAACATCAGGAGATTCATTCTAAAAAAACTATTTTCATTTAAAACTTTCAGAAACACACACACACACACACACACACACACACACACACACACACACACACACACACACACACACACACACACACACACACACACACACACACACACACACACACACACACACACACACACACACACACACACAACCTTATCATCCAGCTTCCTGGCGCTGAAGGAGAGCTCGATGTAGTCGTCGTTCCCCGTCAGCTCCTCCGCTGTGACCTAAACAAACACACACAAACACATTGTGACATTTAACACAACTGAACGTGAACGACATAAAGTCAAATCATTTGAACCGCCCCCTGGTGGCTACCTGCAGTATTGGTCATAAACCCCACCTCCTCCGTGTTGGCAGAGGGAACATGGACCAAAATAAAAAATCCATCACGGAAAAAGAAGAGAAGCAAGAAAGAAAGAATAAGAGAGAGAGATGATTATGGAGAGAAGCAGTGAAAAATATAAAAAACAAAACTGGAAACAAAAAATGAAAGACAGAAGAAGGAAAGAAAGAATAGAGGAGTGAAAGATGACAGGAAGCAGCGATTAACAGAAGAAAGGAAGGAAGGAAGGAAGGAAGGAAGGAAGCTAATAAGAAAAGGAAAAGAATGGAGAGAAGAATGACAGTAAAAGAAAAAGAGGAAACAGAAAAAATAAATAAAACTGATTGTGTAACTGCAGCAGCTTCCTGTTCACAGAACCTTTCAAAATAAATCCTCCTGAACAAGGGACGTTCAGCTGTGACTCAGAGGAAACCAGACGAGAGGATCAGCTGACTCAGTGACTCCGCCCATTTCAACTAAATACATTTAACTTCGTGAAGAATCAAACTGTGTCCACGTGTATCCACGGAAACAGATTGTACACATGATGAAGGGAACCAATCAGAGAGAGGGACTCACCGTGATGATGGTTTTTCCCACAGTTCCTCCAGGTCTGAGCAGAGCTTTAGACAGTTTCCTCTGAGAGATGATCTACACACACAGAGACACACAGAGACACACACAGAGAGACACACAGAGACACACAGAGACACAGAGACACACAGAGAGACACAGAGAGACACACAGAGAGACACACAGAGAGACACACAGAGAGACACAGAGAGACACAGAGACACACAGAGAGACACAGAGAGACACACAGAGACACACAGAGAGACACAGAGACACACAGAGACACACACAGAGAGACACAGAGACACACAGAGAGACACACAGACACACAGAGAGACACACACAGAGACACAGAGAGAGACACAGAGAGACACAGAGACACACAGAGAGACACACAGAGAGACACAGAGAGACACAGAGAGACACACAGAGACACACAGAGAGACACAGAGACACACAGAGAGACACAGAGAGACACAGAGACACACAGAGAGACACACAGAGAGACACAGAGACACACAGAGACACACAGAGAGACACACAGAGACACACAGAGACACACAGAGAGACACAGAGAGACACACAGAGAGACACAGAGACACACAGAGAGACACACACAGAGACACACAGAGACACACACACAGAGACACACACAGAGACACAGAGAGACACAGAGACACACAGAGAGACACACACAGAGACACACAGAGACACACACAGAGAGACACAGAGACACACAGAGAGACACACAGAGACACACAGAGAGACACACACACACAGACACACACACAGAGACACACACAAAGAGACACACACAAAGAGACACACACACAAACTTGATCAGTTTCACTTGATCTGATTGATCAATAATAAAATTCTCTAAAATAAAAGTTTTTTTGAAACTGTTCGTCCACTGAATATTTGTCATGTGGACGTCACGCAGGTGTCGAATGGACCAATGAGCTGCAGCTTAAATCAGCTTCACTCTTTCTTGTGTTTTTATGTTTGACGTTTGAGAAAAAACACATTTTGAAGTTGACACATTTCCAGAAAGTGAGGATGATGTTGATTGATCTGGTTTCAGATCTGGTTTTAGACCTGGACCTGGACTTGTATGGACGTATGGTCTCAGTTCCCTCGTGTCTCTGTTGCAGCTCTGTCGTGTCTGTCGTGTAGAAACTCAGCTGCTCTGGTTATCATGAAGCTGCATTGTTTGAAAACTGTTTCCTCTTCGTCATGGACCTGAAGTTCGTCTCCTGGCTCCGTCCTCTCTCCTCTTCCTCAGAGGGGGTTTCTGGCGGTTTCTTCCAGGCCTGTCAGCAGAGCATCGACCATCTGGCCGGTGAAGGAGCTGGCATCCGTCGGCGTGACGCCTCTGGCAGAGACAAAGACGAGGAGGAGGAGCGAGGGGGAGTCTCCAACCATGGTGGGAGCTGATTGTTCCGTCTCAGCCTTGGCTGCTGCTCCTCATCTTCTGCTCTGCTTGTTCAAACTCTTCCAACACGTTTTCCCGCCCCCGCCACCAGGAAACTCAAAACTTCGCTCGCCATCAGGCCATGATGAGAAGAATTAACTTCGATTTATAACCAGGCCAACGACAGATGGAGAAAAAACTGCTAAAGTCTATATTTAATATTTAAGACAGGACCAGACAAGATGTTATATAATCTATAAATATAATCTGTAAATATAATGTATAAGTACGATGTATAACTATAATCTGAAAGTATATTGCATTATATCACCTGTCCCAGCGTGCACTCCACTGAGCCCAGGAAGTCGGCCTCCTTCAGGCCGTTGTAGTTGCTGTTGATGTCGTACAGCTCGAAGCGTAGACGCTGCACCTCTTCAAAATAGAAGTCCAGAGTGAAAACCTTAGAGTATGTGGGGTTCACACAGCTGCGCATCACCTCTGTCCGGTCCACCTGCAGGAGACACCGACACAACACAAGGAATTATATTTATAAAATAATTATATCACATTAGTTTTTTATATTAACAGAATAAAATGATGAGAATTGAACTGAAAGGACGACACACAGGAAGTGGAAGACCTCTCAGTCCCGCCTACACTGATTGATTGACAGGTGATCTTAGTGACCAGATGGAAACTGAAAAAGTAAAACCAGTTTAATTTTGAGTAATTATAAATCAGTAAAACATCAGTGACCCAGGGACGGTCGGTACAGCTGAGGACATGAACTGTCCCAAGGCAGAGCTGCCATAGGAGGAGGAGACACAAAGAGACACAACGTGACACACAGAGACACATGAGAGACACAAAGTGACACAAAGAGACACGAAGAGACACAAAAAGACACATGAGAGACACAACAAGACACAAAGAGACACATGAGAGACACAACAAGACACAAAGAGACACAACGTGACACAAAGACACATGAGACACAAAGTGACACGAAGAGACACAAAGTGACACAACGAGACACAACGTGACACGAAGAGACACAACAAGACACATGAGAGACACAAAAAGACACAAACTGACACAACAATACACAAAGAGACACATGAGAGACATATGATAGAAACACAAGAGACACATGAGAGACACATGAAGATAGAGACAGAGCTGCCAAGCAAAGACTACTGGACATTTTAACTTTAGTTTATGTGTTTGTGTATAAAAGCATTTCGGTGACTGATTCTTTTTCTGTGCTTTTACTTCCAATCCTCCAAAGATCGATCAGTGTTTGATCTGATCTTCACAAAGTCAAGGACTGAGGACGTCTCTTGTCTCTCGGAGACGTCAGATGTCATTGGCTCGGCAGTTCGAGGCTGACTAAAGGAGACTGATCTGAGAGGGAAGTGGGACAAGAGGAAAAATAAAAGCAGCAGCAGAGAGAACATGAAGAGAAGTTTGAGTCCGTGTGGACGTTTCATCTGCGATTTCCACCGCCGCTAAAAATACTTGAAGTGGGTCAATGGAAACCAGGTCTGACCGAGTCACACACACAAACACACTGACAAACAGGAAGTGACAACTTTAATGACAAACATTTAAAAACAACACATTCACAAACCCTAACCCTAACCCAACAGACGTTTAAAAACTGATCTCAGATCAGATGTCCAAGATTTATTTTAATGTCGCTGCAGCTTTAAGTTCAATTCTTCTCTTCAACATGTTAATGAGTTTAAAAAGTGTTATCGTTATAGACCAGATATCCACTGAAACTTAAATGAATGATCAGAGAATCCAGAGCGAAAACTTAGAAATAAGGTGATAAATAATCATTGTAAACAAACTGTGTTCATCTGTCTGCTTGTCCCTCAAACAGCTCAAGTGTTTCACAGTCCTCAGAAGAACCAAAACCGAAGGTCAGGAGGAAAACAAAAAGAAATGAAAAGTCAAAGGAAGTAGAAATAAACGAGAATGAAAACATTAAAATCGTCACAACCAGAAACTATAGCTGAGTTCATTCAGGTTGCCGTGGCGACCTACCTCCATCCACTGTCCGTGGGACTTCATTTTGAGGACGACGCAGGGGTCGGGTTTGGACAGAGCGTCTCGGTCTGAGATTCCTTTACAGATGAGTCGCAGTTCCACTTTGGTCAGACAGGGGCTGCTGAAGAGACCCAGGGAGTTGGCCGCTGACTCGTAGATGTCACTCATGGTGGAGGCGGGACAGGAAGTCTACGTGAGGACAAATGATTGGTTAACGGGACACATTATCACTCAGTTCCTTACAACAGGATTCATGTTGTTGTCCTCTGGAGGCGGAGGCAGGTTGTTTTCTTCCTGAAGGAGGTCATGTGACAGGAGCCTGACTACGTCATGACTGAAAAGACCCAATCAGGTTGTGAGCGTCTACGTCATCGGTTCCAAACGCCTCAGTTTCTGTTTGTCTCGTTAAAAACTTTCTAAAACTCCAGAGTAGTTTGTTTTAAAATGAAAACGTAGTCGTGAAGATGTACTTTAAGTTTTTTAAAGATGTCAGAACTTAGTTTTAAAAACAATCGTGATTAGGAGAAAGTAGTTCCTCCTCTGTTTGATTGTGGCGGAGGCAGAAATGTGTTTTATGTCTAAATCATCTCCAAAAAACAATGACGTCATTTATCTTTGTCATTTGCAGGAAATAAATTCCGTGAGCCTTCATATTTTATTTTATTATCTTTTTATTCCATTTGCTCACAGAAATGTAAAAGTCTGAAGACAAACTCATTCAAAATATTTTCTACTGTTTCATGTAACAACATCATGTCGTCTGAGGAACTCCACCATCACGGGAACCATTTCCGCTGCGTCAGGAATCGAATCTCCACTCAACCACCAATCACTTCATCAGCTCCGTCCATTATCCCATCAGCAGCACTCGCATCCGATTAACCTCTGGCAGAGCGAGGCAGCGGTGTCCGATCGGCCAGCATCAATGTTCTGCACAGGAAGTTACAGATACCGTCCTGTAAAAATACCCTCACGCCGCCGGCTCCGGTTACACAGTGTGAGGAGGAAGGACGGAATCCAGGAGGTTGTTTAAAAACACACCACAGATCTGTAGACGATCACTTTTCACTGTAAAGTCACTGAAATACAGCAACATGAAGATTTCTCAGGGAGAACAGCAACAGAATGAGATTTGAAAAATTGGCGTCAAACATCGAGTTTCTTCTCCTTCAGTGACGAGTCGGGTCGCAGGAGCAAAGAAGTGATCGAAGAAAACAAGAGTTAACGTTGGTGTCTTCACTTCTGGAGGAAGGACTTGGTGAGCAAAGAAATGAAAATAAAAAAATATTGAGTGGACGTGTTGATGAGGTTTCTAACACGTGACGGACGTGAAACTGGAAGAACACAAACATCTCAGGATGAAGAAGAGGAGCCGTACACGTAGAAGACGAAGACGTCAACTTGGAAACACGAGGAGGTTCCAGATGTTTTGGTGATGAGGGCCGACGCCGGTGTGGACGAGCTGTAAACAACAACTCTGATCTTTCCACAGCAGAGTTTATACGTCATGTCCCGCCCCCTGCTGCTCTACAGGCTCCGCCCCTGCTGCTCTACAGGCTCAGATTGTGGAGAATCCTCCGTCAGATAAATTCTGAGTTTCACGTGGATGAAGTGATGTAAGAAATTGAAACACTCGTACGGAGGATTTAAAAATGACGGAACTGAAGGTTAATCTGTGGTTTTGATCTCATCTCCACGGACCAACGTTTACTTTTATCTCTGTTCATCATCATGTCTGATTTAATGAACAATCTGTCGACCTCTGCTTCACATGATTTCCACCCTGATTCAAACTGTTTTTTAACACTCAGAGAACGACTGAACAACTACAGACGTAGAAACACTGAGAAAAGAAACTAGGTCCATTCACCTGTCTCATGAAACAAAATGACATTTCCATATGATCCGGCCCATTTGTCTTCATGTTCTGTTTCCTGCTCTGAGCTGGAACTGATTCATTTTGTTATTTAAACGACGACACTTTTCACACCTGAGAGTCTGAAGCTTCGTTTGTTTGTTCCATAGTGGGCTGCGTCTACCTATACTTGACTCTGATTGGTTTGTAGACGGCGAATGACGTGTTGTCAGTTTTGGGGGGGGGGAATGAATGAAGCATACCCACTACTACATACCCACTACTGATGATGTGTTCCATAAATTAGGAAATTAAAATAATATCTATAGTAATAATAGTCCAACCAACTCCGTCAAAATGAAACAACAAACAACTCAAATAATGGAATGAAGATCGAAAAATCATGAAACATCAATACAGGAAAACAAGAGCAGAAGCACGTACAATGAAGGATTAAAAATATCGACAAAAATTAAACCCGCTCTTCAAAGGAAGAATATTCCAAAACCAAAAAACGTTCTTATTAAAAACAAAACTCATATCAAAAGCCATTTCAGGCAAAGGGGATGGGTGAGTATCGCTGACGTGCGTGGGCCAGTGCATTGCCTTTGGCTCCCTAGTTCAAACTGCCTGATTCTAATCTAACCTTAACCTAACCATCACAACTAACCCTAAAACCAAGTCTGACCCTCAAACAGCTCATTGAATTTGTGAGGACAAGACACAAAGTCCTCATAACTATAGAAAGACACACACAAACAGTCGTCATTGTTTTGCCTCCTGCTCCAACAGAAGATTGACTGGCTTTAACCAGAGCAGCATCTCAACACCTCTTCTCTCTCTATTGTCTCTAACATGTCTCTAACATGTTCTGAATCCAGTTCTCTGTCTCTAACATGTCTCTAACATGTTCTGACTCCAGTTCTCTGTCTCTAACATGTCTCTAACATGTTCTGACTCCAGTTCTCTGTCTCTAACATGTCTCTAACATGTTCTGACTCCAGTTCTCTGTCTCTAACATGTCTCTAACATGTTCTGACTCCAGTTCTCTGTCTCTAACATGTCTCTAACATGTTCTGACTCCAGTTCTCTGTCTCTAACATGTTCTGAATCCAGTTCTCTGTCTCTAACATGTCTCTAACATGTTCTGACTCCAGTTCTCTGTCTCTAACATGTCTCTAACATGTTCTGACTCCAGTTCTCTGTCTCTAACATGTTCTGACTCCAGTTCTCTGTCTCTAACATGTTCTGACTCCAGTTCTCTGTCTCTAACATGTTCTGAACCATGTTCCGACTCCAGTTCTCACTCACACATGCAGATACAGGATGGGATCAGATGAAGTCCATGTGAGATGACAGAAGTCACAGAAAGCGTTTTACCTGCTCACAGCCTCAGAGAGAAGAAGCATCAGAAAGTTTCCGGATTCAGCTCCTCTTCATCTTCTTCTTCCTCCTGCTCCTCCTCCACCTCCTCCTGTGGTTGCCGGAGCCTCTGCAGCCTGCAGCCGCCTCTCACGCCTTTATAGTGGGGGAAGCCTCACACACACACACACACACACACCGGGGAGGAGGAGACACGGAGAGAGGCAGCGGGCTGCAGCGCCCCCTGCAGGCCGAGCACAGGGAGCACAGGCCGGGGAGGAGAGCCGGAGGAGGGGTGACAACCACATCGACGGAGAAACACGAAGGAGCGAGAGACACTTATTGTTATTGATATTAAATCACCTGAACACAGAAACACGTTTTCATCTCATTTTATTTTGAAAATCATTGTTTATTTTTTTAAAGAAAGCTGAATCTGATTATTTTACCTCAAATAACAAAACGACGGGATTCAGATTCAAACTTAAACATGAAGATAAAATGAAACGGGACAGAAACTGTGATGAGCTGCCGGAACCACTTTAGTTTGAAAAGCTGAAACAGGAAGTGAGGAAAGAGGAGAGAAAGTCGTTAAATGCGGAAGTTTGAAGAAGTTTGTTTCCTCAGAATCCTCGTGAAGAAGTTTGAAGAAGTTTGATGAGACGCGAAGCGACGAGTGTGAACTTTGTTTCCTGATCCAACGTGAGTTCACTAACTCTTATTTTATTCCATGTGACTTCCGCTGAGTCGTTATGACCCTTGTAGTTTCTGTTATGAGGAAACGGATCTAACACTAAATTATAACACATCATTTAACATCGGCTCTTTCTAAAGTGACGTTTTATCCACTAACACGTTCACATGTGAGTTATTAGAACATCACACTCACACTTTTATCTTCATGAACTATCCACATCTTCCAAGTTCACTGCCTCTGACACTACACCTGCACGTCACCTGAACGTCACCTGCACGTCACCTGCACGTCACCTGCACGTCACCTGCAGTGATACTGTACTTCAGTACATTTTTCACTTTACGGGAGTAGATTTACTTCCAGGTACACATGACAAAGGTTTTCAGGAGTTTAAATAAAATATCCAAATATTCTTTGAAATGTGACGATGTTCTGTTTTATATCCATTATACTTACGATCTTAAAAGGAACTGTTCTTGTAGAGTTTCACAGAACAAATACGGAGTCGCAGGATTGATAATTGGTGCTGGAAACTGGTGTTTGTGCTGCACAGTCAGTGTGGTGTTGCTCTGACACTGAAGCATGTTCCTATTCCTCTACTGTCAGAATGGACAGTGGAAGGACAGCGTGACCACATGTGGTGTTCTCCTGACCGAAGCACCACTCTGGACTCTTTGGACCTGAGTCTGAGTTTCTTGTGTCTTAGGGTTTAAATTGTTCACTTCAAGCTTCAGTGTTGGTGGCGAGTTGATCAGAACTGTTGAGGACATGTGTCTGAACATGGAGCTGCAGGTTTACTTCTGTTTGTGTTGCTGTGTGACGTTCACATTGTTGATATTAAACATTTACACACAAAAATAATCATTTTAGATCTATCAGCCTGGCTGCTAGCTGCTAGCTGCTAGCAGAGACTATACATAAAGACAAACACAGATGTGTAGCAGCTAGCTGTCTTTGGTTCACGACAGACGCATGATGACCTTCAGGAAACATGGTTTCTGACATCATGGCCACTTTCAACATCTCGCTCTGACATCATGTGTCGTCCTGTGACACAGGAAGTCTCTCTGTTGTGTCTCAGCTCCATCATGGCGTCTGAAGTCTATTCCCCCACGACGGCTCCGAACCCCAAGTCTTCCTGGTTCCAGGTTCCATCGGAGCGTCTGGACAAACGCCGCTTCCTGGTCAAAGTCATTGAAGTGGTGAGTTCAAAGATCCTGAAACTGTTGTACTTCTGACACCTCTGTTTGTTTCATTCAAACTCATACAGCTGAGTCAGGACCTGTTGCTTCATCGTGTGTGTGTGTGTGTGTGTGTGTGTGTGTGTGTGTGTGTGTGTGTGTGTGTGTGTGTGTGTGTGTGTGTGTGTGTGTGTGTGTGTGTGTGTGTGTGTGTGTGTGTGTGTGTGTGTGTGTGTGTGTGTGTGTGTGTGTGTGTGTGTGTGTACTGGGAAGTGAAAGTGTAGCAGAGCTGTCGTTAGCAGATCTCTGAGCTGCTGTTGCAACATTTAGCCGGAGCTCAGAAAAAGGAGATGTTCAGGTCGATGCCTCTGTGTTGTCAGACTCTTCAGAGTCACTGTTTCATTGAGACAATGTAGAAAAACTAAATGATGGCAGGTGTAGGTGGGCGTGTCCTCAGCTCTCAGTCAGGCTCCGCCCCTGCTCCTCCAAATACGGTTACTTCTGGTTTCAAACAACCAAGATGACGCAGGACGACGTGTCAAACTGAGGCTCCAGAACAGCAGCTGACAAACCAACCGGTGACCCCCTGTTGAAAACCTGAAGTATTGTCAACTCGGATGGGAATTAAACTGTAGCCATGATGCTGCAAACCTACTACAAGCTCAGTGTGTGTGTCGCTCAGGAAACGTCTGTCTGTGTTTTACACCTCTGACGTCAGATGCTCTGATTTCCACTCTGTGGCTCAGGGTTTGTCTCAGTTTCAGGGAAACAGAGTTTTTATATACTGACATGTTCCAATAATAAAACCCAGTGGCCCAGTTTGGTTCACCACATGATCCAAACACACAGCGCAGAGACACAACAGAAAACTCCTCTCCATGTCCTCATGTCCTGAAAACTGTCCGTCCTTGTCTGTAGCATTGTGAGGATCACAGGACCCTGAGGTCATTGCCAGTATCTTATGCTATGTTAGCAAAGGAAGCTAATGTAGCTAAGTGAACGCTGCATCTCCAGGTTTATTCGGATTCTGGACAGGAATCAGGGGCGTTGAGGGTCCGACGAAGGAGGCGGCCTCTAAAGGACCTCAACCGTGTGACGTGCACTGACATGTGCATAAACTTCACTTTCTGGTGTTAAAATTAAGGAAACAGTGATGGATAATTTTTCATAATTTCCTCCTATTTTCAATAATTTCACTGATAATCAGCAGATTTATAATCGTTTCTGTCTCAATATCACGTTATGAAACTGTCTCCTCTGCTGGTATTTGTTTTACTCAGTGAAAAGCCAGAGAACGACCTGTGGGAGAACAGGTCACTGACGCCAGATGTTTGTGACCTGATGTTCTTCGTTTCCTCTGTCAGATCTTCTCCTTCATGGCCTTCATCCTGGAGGAGGTGGTCAGCAGCTGTAACAACTGCTTCGCCCTCTACTTCTTTGAGTTTGTCAGCTGCACGGCGTTCCTCTTCACCCTGCTGCTGCTCGTCCTCCTCTCCACCACCCTGAACGCCAGGGTCGGCATCACCTGCTGGGCAAGTCTGGTAAGAGCTGCTCCCCGTTTAATATGAGGAGGATGGAGAAGATCCAGACTGTGACTTGTTCTGTTGGTTCCATCCAAACTATCTCTGAACCTGAGCTCCTGCTGAGATCAGTGAAGGAATAGTTCCACTTAAAACAGTTCAATCCACTTCGTCCTCATCTGAACAAACTGTTCATCAAAGCTGATTTAACAGAAAATCTATAATTCTTAAAGTTTAAATTATTCTCATTTGATGATTTGCTGTGATGAGGAAAGGAGATGATTTAGACTTTATGAACGCAGCCTGACTGCAAATGACGTCATCACCACAAGATGGCTGTGTCAGAGATTTTTTAGATATTTTGGCTTCATTTCTGATGTCATCCATCTTTATTTTGTGTCTGTGGTAAATAACAATGGTCATGTGATCATTAAACCAGTTCTGGTGTGGATCTGACGAACTGGACTCAGAGTTTAAAGTCTGATGGTTATAACTTATACTAATTACATGAATAACAATAATAACCGAGCCGGTTCCACATGTACCTGAGCCCCGGCTCTGCTTCTCCTTGGGGCCGGGGCCCGGGGGCCCGGGGGCCCGGGGCGGAGTGTGGCCGGGCTCTCGCTGCTCTCCCCCGGGGAACACTGAGGGCACAGCCCCGCTCTTTAGCGCGGTTTTGGGCGGGATGTTGAGTATCTTCGCCCGGTAGTCCTCCTCGTAGTCCTCCGGTGTGAAGTGCAGGCGCCGCTGTACCGGGACACTGGGGTGAGCTGGTCGTACCAGGGGCTCCTGATGGCAGCCAGCCACGTCCTGCAGCGCTGCGGGTCTCTGGTCGGTAAACCGTGGAACACGACGCCCATAGATTTGGCCTCATCGTAGCTTCTACAGCCGGGAACACAGCACCTCCACGGCATGTCTCCACCGTCAGAGGGGTTCACCCTCACCCTGATCTGTGGCATTCACACTAATTTACTAATCTAATATTTGTGGGAATGACTGTCGGCCATGTTTGTTTTCAGTGTTTGTTTACGTTGTTTGAGTTTGAGTTCTTCAGACCGAAGGAGGGTTCGATTCATCATGGGTTACTTTCTATCAGAAGTTTTAGAATCTTTCAAAACTCTCCTCCTTCTCCTCCTCCTCTCTGCAGGACTTCTGGTACACCTTCCTCATCGCCGTCTTGTTTTTCGTCTCCTCCATCATTTTTGCGGCGAACAACAACGGAACGGATCTGGAGAAAAGTGCTGTGGTGAGACACTATATCTCCTTTTCTCCTCCTTTCCTACCTCCTCCTCTCCTTGACTGCTTCCTTTCTTCTATTGTTCCTCCCTTTTGTAGACACATTTTTCCCCTTTCATACCTTCGCCAACTCCACATGTAATTTCTCACCTCCTTTTTCTTCCTCTACCTCTTTCTGTCATTCCCTATCACCTTCTTTCCTTTCCTACCTCCTCTGTTCCTCATTGTTTGCTCTTTTACTCTCCTGGCTCCTTGTTTCCTCTCCTACCTCATTCTTTCTTTTGCTACTTTCATCCCTGTCTCTTCATATCCTCCTTCTTCCTCATTGCTTCCTTGCCTCCTACCGCTCCTGTCTTTCCTTCTCTACCTCCTTCTCTGTCCACTTGTTTTTTCTTATCTCCTGATTTTATTCCACACCTCCTTCTTTCTTTCCCTCTCTTAACTTAACCATTTCTTTTCCTCCCTCCTATTGGCCGAGTCTCCTTTCCTTGGCTGTTTCCTCGTCTCCTCTGCAGTTCTTCTTCTTTTCTTTCTCTCCTCCTCCTTTTCTTTCTTTCTTAAGAATCTCTGCATTAACCTTGTTGTACTTTCTCCTCCTCCAGGCGTTTGGTTTCATGGCGATGTCGGCGTTCCTCGTGGACCTCGTCTTCTTTTATAAATCCAGCGGGTTTCCTTGTCAGAAGCCGCAGTCCGGTGGCGGCAGCCCTGTGGGGGCGGAGCCTCAAGTGGAGACGGAGAAACTCAACACGACAGAATGAGTTTTAATGTGTGTTCAATGCGTTCAGAGCTTATTTTACACACTACTCCTTTTAATGTGGTCGACCGGAGCAGCAGGTGGTCGACTTGACATTTTTCTGAAATAAATTCAAATCCAGTTTTTAGTCGTTCGGTGTTGAGGAAACTTTGTTTTACAATTGGATCAATCTTCCAATAATCAAGCACTCACAGTGTGACCAGGAGGAACGACACTAAAACCACGCAACCACTAAATCTGTCATAAAACTGAACGTGTTTCGACTTTAGTTAAACTGTTGCTCATTTGTATAAAAGTCAATATGAAACTTTCACGTCACACAAGGAAAAATATTTCAAATGAAATATTTAGAGAAGAAAAGGTCGACTGGTTGTGTTTTTCTTGAACGTCTCCTGATGATTTAGAGAAAAGGCGTTTTTCAACCTGTTACCGGACGAGTTCACAGCACGCCACAAAACGTTGATGATAAGAAGTGTCCAGCAGAGGGAGCTGTTTGTTGTCATTCACTGATTAATCAATATCAGCTAATCAGTTCAGTTCAATTTGATTTGTGTAGCACCAAATCATAATCAACATTATCTCAAGGCTCTTTACACAGAAGGTCATGGCACACACGGTGCCATCGGAAACACGCTGAATCAGGAAACAGGAAGTGAGTCACATCACGTTTGCTGTCGCTGCTCTAACGGAAACGTTGAAAAATGAAAATAAAATGAAGCAGCTGAAGTGACATCGCACACAAGGTTCTTTACGTTTCGAGCTGCTGTCGTCTAACGAACCTACGGAAGAAAATCTGTCACTAAACTCAGAATTTAAAAGTTTAAACTCATTTTGGTTTGAAGTGTGTCTGATCTGATCTTTATTTCTAATTTCACCTTCGTACGTATAAAAGTTTTTCTTTATTTTAAATGTTTAATATTTTAAAACTTGTTTGTTAAGAGATTTTTTTAGTCTTTTCTTCATCTTGTTCTAACTGATTTTTATTGTCTTAAAAACTTTATTCTCTTTTTATGAAGGAAATGTTGATGCTTTGTCGCAAATATAAATAATTTCTAAATATGAATCGAACGAGGAATCCAGCTGTTTGTCATTCTGCCTGAATGGATTCAGTCGGATGTTGATGTGAAATGTTCTGTTTTACTGGTCTGTTGATTTCTGAGATAATTTCAGCCTCAAAATATTTGAGTCTGAATTTAGTTTGAATGAATGTTTGATTAATTTAGTCTGAATTCTCCAGAACAGAGTTTTGTTTGAATTTTCTATGATCAGGTTTTGTTCCAGGTGAAAAGTTTCAAAAGGATTTGAACATTTTGGGTGAAGGAGCCAGTGAACGACTCGAATCAGTCTAAAGGGATTTTATACAACAAAATAATGTCTTTGTTCATATTTTAACTTTTATGTCCAAAAATTGAAGTGGACTGCAACTGAAAACTACCAAGTGTTTGTCTTTGCGTTCCTTCAAGTGGTCACAGGTTTCTTCTTGTTTTTTAGTTTTATTTAAATTCCAGAATTTCAGAAGACAGAATTGAAATTTTCCTAAAGTCAAAATTAACTTTAAATCAGACGTGTTAAGATGATTAATTCAGGGTTTAATTGATTTAGCAGGAAATCTGAGCTGTGACACTTATTATATTGTTCATGTTTTACCTTTGACTCTATATATTTACTGGAACCAATCAATGACAACTGTAAAATAGAACCTTGAATATACTGGAACCTTTTTAAAAATATTATTTTCTATTTCATGTAAGTCAGACATTCCAGAAAAGTTTTTTATATTTCAACATGATTCATGTTCACGACCAAACCAAGTTTATTTTGGAAGAGAGAAAAATGTTAATTTATACACAGAAAATCTACAATTTCTGTGATCAGTATTTCTTCTGTCGTGTAATAAACAGATTTTCAAAGAATAAATGTCAGAGTTTTTATTTGGATGTATTGATCAGTTTGACTCATGTTATTGATTTTTGAAAAGTAAAAATATAAAACATGAGATGCTGTGTGAGAAACGTGCACAGTTTATATATAAAACAAGAAACGTCTGTATATAAAGACAAACACTGTGAACAGACGTCACGCTGAACCTCTTCACCTGCATTTCAAGGAGCCTCTTGTCCAATCACAGGGCTCCACGGATCACTGTCCCCCTCCTGAGTTGTGTTCGAGGACTCCTGGTTCCACCAGGATGGACAGAGGAGGAGGGAGAAGAGGAGGAAGGTGTGTTTGGTTGATGCTCCTCATGGTGACTCAGCACGTCCACCGGCCTATAAAGACGCAGAGATGCTTCAGTCTGTCACCACGAAGACGACGATGGCCTGGCTGCTGTGCATCACCTGCGTCCTGCTGTGTGGCCCCGAGCTGCTGCACGGCAAAGCTTCAGGTACCGGATCACACCTTCCTGTCTGTGGTCTCTGTCTGTGGTATCTGTCTGTGGCCTCTGGTCTCTGTCTGTGGTCTCTGTGGCCTCTGTCTGTGGCCTCTGGTCTCTGTCTGTGGTCTCTGTGGCCTCTGTCTGTGGCCTCTGGTCTCTGTCTCTGGTCTCTGTCTGTGGCCTCTGGTCTCTGTCTAGGGTCTCCGTCTGTGGCCTCTGTCTGTGGTCTCTGGTCTCTGTCTGTGGTAAACTAAAACAATTAGTTTTGATGCTTCAGAGACAAATTTATAATAATTATTATAATATTCTGCTCATTAAATAAATCAACTGGTTCATAAACAGAAAAGAGAATCATCTCCCCAAATAATCTCAGGTTCAGTTTCCATGTCTCCTCTCGTTCGCTTGGATCCACTCAGGTGTCTGTCTCCTGATGATGTCACTGTCTCCTGATGATGTCACTGTCTCCTGATGATGTCACTGTCTTCTGATGATGTCACTGTCTCCTGATGATGTCACTGTTTCCTGATGATGTCACTGTTTCCTGATGATGTCACTGTCTCCTGATGATGTCACTGTCTCCTGATGATGTCACTGTTTCCTGATGATGTCACTGTTTCCTGATGATGTCACTGTTTCCTGATGATGTCACTGTCTTCTGATGATGTCACTGTCTTCTGATGATGTCACTGTTTCCTGATGATGTCACTGTTGTCCAGAGTACCAGCTGGAGTCGGGGGCCCTGAGCCAGTGTGAGATGCTGAGGGCCGCGGCCGTTGCCCAGCAACAAGAAGACATCCCTCAGTGCACAGAGGACGGCAGGTTCAGGTAACTGTCGCCTTCATTAGTGTGTGTGTGTTCATACAGTGATTTATGAACCTGCCACTGAGTGAGTGTGTGTGTGTGTGTGTGTGTGTGTAGACCTGTGCAGTGCAGGGGGCGGGGTCAGGAGTGTTGGTGTGTGGATGCTGAAGGTCAGGAGGTCGTCAGGACTCGAACCAACAGCTCTGCTCCTCACTGTGAGAAACACAACACGTTAACACACGTATGACCATCAGATGTGACATGTTCCAGAGAAGTTTGTGTTTGTTTCTCATGTATTTATAAAAAAGGACACAAGCAGAGAAGGTGAATGTAAACAGCTGAGATGAGGTCAGAGGTCAGAGGTCAGCTCACACCTTCTATCTGGAAGGTGGAGTTTGATCAGTCAGAGAGTTGAGAGATCTGTCTGTCTGTAAACCTTTCTGTCTGTAGGTCCGTCTCCCTGCCAGCTGCAGTCAGTCCTGCGTTGTTCCCCCTCCGGCCTCTTTGAGTCAGTTCAGTGTGACTCCAGCAGGGGGCAGTGTTGGTGTGTGGACCAGGACGGGATGGAGCTGTACGGGACCCGACAGAACGGGACCCCTGATCGCTGTGCGTATGAACACTGTTCCTGTCTCCATGTGCTGCTGTGACCTGCTGACACGTTGACCTTTGACCTGCAGGTCCTGGCAGCTGTGAGGTGAGGGGGCGTCGCCTCCTCCACGGCGCAACGTCTTCTTCTCCTCCTCAGTGCGCAGCCGACGGCAGCTTCCTGCCGGTTCAGTGTAAATTCATCAACATGACAGACAGAACAGAACTGGACCTGCTGCACAACTTCAACAGGTACACACACCTGGACACACACCTGGACACACACCTGGACACACACCTGTCTGCATTTTCTGAGTGTGTGTTTGTGTGTATAACATTGTCTGTGTGTGTGTGTGGTGTCAGGTTCCCAGAAGCCTTTGAGACCTTCAGCGGTTTCAGGAAGTTCTTCCCGATGGTTTCCTCGTACTGTTTCTGCTCGGACAGCAGAGGTCGAGAGCTGGAGAACACAGGTACGCACAGTCACATGCTCCGTTCCCATGACGACCATAATGAGGAAGACATCAATGACGATGTGCTTGTTGCTCAGGTGTGGAGCTCCTCCTGTCTGACATGTACGACTCTGCGTTCTTCGGACTCCGGTCCGGTCGCTCCTTGTCTCAGAGCAACATCTACCGAGTCCTGCAGAGGAGGATGCTGGGAGTCCGCCTCGCCTTCACCGGACACTTCAGATGTAAACATTTAATTCATTCAAGTTGGAACAATCTTAAACTGGTTCAAACTGATTTGAACTTTGACCTCAGGTCCCTCGGCCTGTGAGGAGGAGCGGCGGGCGGCGGTGTCCAATCATTACGTCCCGTCCTGTGACGACGCAGGAGGGTTCACGTCCAGACAGTGCCAGCAGGGGGGGCAGTGCTGGTGTGTGGAGCCCACAGGCAGAGAGCATCCTGGGAGTCGACAGTTTGGAGACTCTCTGATCTGCAGTGAGTCTCTTCGTCCTCCATCATCCTGTTGTTCTCTCTCCTCTTTATCCAAAACATTCTTTTATTCTATCTGTGTCCTTATTTCACCTTTTTTCTTGAATCAGTATTTTTCTCATCATATGTTTTCTCCTCCTCTTCCCCTACCTCACCTTTTCTACTTCTCTGCCTCTTCCTCCTCTCCTCATCCTCTTCCTCTCCTCCTCCAGATTCAGGTGATGACTGTCTCTCTCAGCGTCGTCTCGCTCTCTCTCGTCTTTTTTCTGGCCCCGTTGATCCTCCTCCTCCTGACGCCTCGTCGGCCAGATCTCCAGCTTCCTGTCTCCAGCTCCTTCAGGCCTCTCCTTGACATCCTGCCGGTGGAGGCTGATCCGACCTTCTTCCTGTCTCGCCTGGTTGAAGTCCTCCAGGGTCTCTTCCCATCTGTGGGGGGAGCTCTGCAGGCTCTGGCTCGGGCCTCCCCTCGTCGCCTCCAGGAGAACCTGTTCGGAGGGAAGTTTCTGAAGAATGCTGCAGACTTTAACCTCAGCGGAGCGGTGGGAGCTCGAGGATCTCTCGGCCTGGAGCTGCTCTCCTCTAACGGCGTCGCCATCGGCCTCCAGAGGAACCGGGACTTGGTCCAGTCTGTCAGCAGAGCGCTGGAGGACCCCGCCTTCCTCGCCACCCTCCAACACACACTCACAGGAAGCAGCAGCACCTCCTCCCTGCAGCAGGTCAGAGTCAACATGTCTGCTGGTGATCAGAGTTCAGTTCATTAAAAAGAACCAACTGTTGAGCGTCTTTCACACTGAACAATCAATCAATCACATTCTATTAGTCTCATATTCCCAGTTTGTCTCACAGACGTTAACAAGGAGCAACTTCCTCTGTTCTTCACTCAACAAGAGTCAAATAGAAACTTCATGATCAGTGAATAAAGCTCAGTCCCATGTGAGGACCCTCTCCCAGGACACAAGGACAACAGCTGCTGATGGAACTGAACACATCAACACAACAACAGTACTGATGAGAAGAGAGAATTTAACATAATGAAGGTGAATCAATGTCAAGACAAACCTGAACCAGCTCGAACTTCATCACAAAGGAAGGTTTGAATCTTCAACGTACAGTGGGAGATGATTCCACAGGAGAGGAGCTTGATGCTGAAGCTCTGGCTCCTCCTCTGCTCTTAGATACTTTAGGGACGACAGGTTGTTTCAGTCAAAAGAGTCCTCAGTAGATGGACTTACTAAAACCAAACAGGGTCAAAGGTCAAACGTAGACCTGATGTGTTGCTGGTGTTTTCCAGGTTCTGGCTCCTCTGCTCCGTCACTGCTCTGCTGACGAGGACGACGATGCAGCGGCTGTATTTGTTCCCACCTGCACATCCAGCGGCGGTTTCCAGGAGGTTCAGTGTCAGGGTGGAGACTGCTGGTGTGTCGACCCTCAGGGTCAGGAGGTCACAGGGTCGCGGACCTCCGGTCGTCGGCCTCGTTGTCCGACCCGCTGTGAGAGAGAGAGAGCCATGGTGCTGAAGGTGAAAGGAAAGATGGCGGCCGGAGCTGAAATCCACATCCCAGCATGCTCGGAGGAGGGAGACTTCCTACCACTGCAGTGTGTTGGGTCACGCTGCTTCTGTGTGGACACTGAGGGAAAAACAATAACTGCTGGGCCAACAGGGGGCGCTGTCAACTGTAAGATATCACTAATGTACTAACACAAGTCTTTGCTTTAGATCAATTTATATGTTGAAGCAGTTTTAAGGAGAAGCATCTCAGAGGAATGAAAAATAAAATATTAACATTTCAAATCATCTTTCTCAGATGTTTTAGTTTTTTCTCTGTGAATTAATTCTACTTAACTTTACTTAAATTGAAAATGCATCTAAACAAAAGCAAGTCTTTTGAACGAGCAGGTCAGGTGTGACCCGTCTGTCTGTTCGTTGTATTTCAGGTCCACAGAGACCAACACAGAAGCTTCAGTCCTTCACAGGTCAGTAAAACTTCTGCAACCAGACAAAGCTCACCTTACAAACAACCAACCAGGAAGAAGAAGCTGCGTCAGTCACACAAACTGATGTTTATTTAGATTTTTCTTTTTCTGGCCTGAGTTAGTTTAGAACGGACGAGTGTCTGTGAGAAGATAGAAAATATGATTATATTATTACTGGTGATACAGTGAGTTGATCACTTTAATCGGTGTTATGACTGTAAAATGTTTTCATGATGTAATGTTCAGAATCAGGTTCCTCACACCATCCATCGCTGCAGCTCCTCTCGTCAGCCTCTGTCTCTAACACCTGGTTTTAGCTCCTGTCTCTTTAAGACGCCCTTCCTGAAGTCTGCTCTGATTGGTCAGCTGCTCCATTCACTTTACCGGACTTTGATAGGGGAGGCATGTCAGACTAGTTACTATGCTAGACTACATTTGCGTAATGCACAGCAGCTAGTGTAGCAGCTAGCATAGCAACTAGTCTACACAACTGTTCCTGGTCTCATCCCCATGATGCGGAGCTACAGTGTTAACAGAGCCAATGAAGGTCACATTAATTAGATGCTAGCCCATTAGCCACGCTAACCAGAGTTCTGGTAACTTGCAGGTCGCTGCTCCCAGGCGTTGGCTGAGGTCACAGCGTTCAGAGAGCAGGTGAAGAGCGTCGTCGCTCTCTCTCAGTCCTCACACATTCCTCTGGGGTACGGATTCCTATTGGCTGAAGGTCTGCGTCTGACCCCTGATGAGCTTCAAATCAACCAATCACAGGAGGAGATGCAGATTTCTGAGCAGATGCTGAGTCAGTCCTACGCTGCTCTGCGATTGGCTGCCTCCTCCAGTAAGTCAGATTCAGATTGTGTTTGAGGATAAAAGGAATAATTTAGGTTTGATGAAAAATACCTAAACAATGTATTTCAGCTGTCCAGATGTTCCTGCATCCTCAGCGTCGTTCCTACCAGCCGTTCACACCTCAGTGCGATGCTGACGGACACTGGATGTACACACAGTGTTACCACAGCACAGGTCTCACACACGCACACGCACACACGTCTGTACAGTGCTTAAGAAAATTCTAAAATATTCATGTGTGTTTTGTTTTCCAGGTCAGTGTTGGTGTGTTGATGAAGATGGAGAGTACGTCTCCAACTCGCTGACCAGCCGCTCACTCATCCTGCCCAGATGTAAGACCGCACGTTCTGAAGCTCCGAGCGTAGAGCCACAAACACTCAAGTGTTGAAGCTGCGACATCTTGATGTCATGTGGAAATGTTTTTTCATTATAGAGTGTGTGTGTGTGTGTGTGTGTGTGTGTGTGTGTCTGTCTCCCTACAGGTCTGACTCGCTGTCAAAGAGCTCGGGCTCACACTCTGCTCTCTGGTTGGATGAAAGGCTCTGATGTCACCAACACCTCTTACCAACCAACCTGTGAGGAGGTAGGAAATATTTAAGAATAAACTCCTTTCATCTTGTTGTCTTTTCAAACGTTACATGTATATAATACTTATACTTATATAATACTTGTGTGTGTGTGTGTGTGTGTGTGTGTGTGTGTGTGTGTGTGTGTGTGTGTGTGTGTGTGTGTGTGTTTCAGGATGGTAGTTACACTGTGCTGCAGACAGGAGGTGCTGCAGCCTGGTGTGTGAATCCTCTGACTGGAGAGATGATACAGATGGCAACACAGAGCATCACAGGACAGCTAACATGTACACTGGACTAACACACACACAGACACACACAGACACACACAGACACACACTGTGCTTCACTCTGTTAACTGGTTAACCTTGTGTGGTGTGTTCAGGTCCCAGTTGGTGTGAACTGCAGAGTCGCCAGTGTCGACCTGACGGATCATTCATCCCACTGCAGTGTGATGTCACTTCCTGTTGGTGTGTCTCTGATGATGGACAGGAAGTAGGTGGGACCAGGGCGCTTCGACAGACAGGACGGACGCCATATTGTGATCGTATGTCCTTTTCATGTCCTTAGGGGGCGGGTCGGCAGTAACTTTGAATTTGTGACAGAATCTCCTTCACTTCAGTCAGTTTAATCACAGCAGCACCTGGTGGATGTTGCAGGAACAGCATCTCTGACTGAGGCTGCTGATTGGTCCACATGTTTGTCTTTCTTTAAAGGTCCTCTCTGTCCCGAACCTGTTGTTACCCATGGTGCCCTGGTCTGCCGCTCAGCGGCTAATGGTCAACAGAGCTGTGATCTCATCTGTTACCATGGTTACTACAACACACTTCCTGTCAGCAGCTTCCTGTGTGAGACCGAGACTCAGCGATGGGGCGGAGACAGGAAACCGCTGAGTGGAGCCTGTCAGAGTAAGAGCCTTTTAAAGGATCATATTGTCCATTTTATCTCGACAGATTATCATAATGTTTTACTTCATCCATCACAGTGAAGACGAGTATTTCTCATTTTTATGTTGTTTATTCGTCTCGACTTCGCTTTAAAGGCCTTTACAAAAAACTGAATGAATCTATTTTGGCCACTAGAGGGCAGAATAACTTTTAGAATTAATATAGAAAATACCATTTATTTAAATTCAATGATTTGTTGTTTTTATTTTATCCTGATGTTATTTTAATCCTTAAACAGTTTTATTTACCATTGTGTGTGTGTGTGTGTGTGTGTGTGTGTGGTTGTGTGTGTGTGTAGTCTCTCAGCCTCTCCAGTCGGTGTCGTACTCTCAACACTGGTCTTTGACGTCCTCCTGCTCTCAGATCAGTAGTTTACAGTCTCTGCTGTTCAGCTCCATGACCAGCAGGGGGCTGTGCACCACACAGGTAAACGTCACACCTGCAGGACACACAAACATTTTTCGTAATTGTCGTCATATTCAAAGACGTTTAATTCAAAATTTAACATTTCTAGGGAAAAAATACTTTTCACTGTGTGTGTGTGCGTGTAGCTCCCGGTGTCGGGCCGCACAGTGTTGCTGTGTGATGAGTCGTCGGTGCGTCTGCAGTGTGACGGTGACGAGTCAGTGAACCTGAGGGTCACATGGTCTGCCAGCCTGTCTGACCTCCCGGTGTCTGACCTCCCTGACCTCCACGACATCGGTGAGCAGAGACACCATGAACCTGTTGCACTAATGAACGAGGGAGGATTAATGTGAAGCAATTATATCTTGAATCTGAATTTTTCAGATGAATTCACCACATGTAGGATACATAAATAAAAATATAAAAATGTAATAAACATAAACAAGGAATATGTCGTCACTGATCCATGCTGACATTTATTCTTAATCAGGTCTATTCTTGAACGAGTCCAGACTTCTGGAAGGAGTTCGAGGACTTCTTGGTAATATCCAGTCCACGCTAGTTTCCATGACAACACCAACCTTCAGCTGTTCCCGTGGTTACAACTTGGCCAGCGGTGGTGATGGTTGCAGTGAGTCATGCGGTCTCTTGTCTCTTGTCTCTTGTCTCTTGTGTCGTTCGTCCTGTAACTGAATCTCACATCTGTGTCTTTGCAGTCGTTTGTCCTGCTGGGAGTTTCTCCAGAGAGGGGGCGTGTCTTCTGTGTGCACAGGGAACCTATCAGGATGAAAAGGGGCGGGGCTTCTGCAACAAGTGTCCCAGAGGTTCCTCACCTGCTGGAGCATCATCTGTCAATCAATGTGAGTCATACAGTCGAACTTGCCTCCTGAGCCGTTCATCCAGCCGCTGTGCTGATTCGTCAATTATCGATCACATGTTTCTCTGTGTCAGGTGTAACTGAGTGTCAGAGACGGGGTTTGCGTTGCTCAGAGCGAGGAGACTTCCTGTCGGCCCAGCCTGACGTCCTGTCAGGCAGGTGGAGGTGTTTCAGTGGCGAGGGGGCGGAGCTTGAATGGACAAACAGTGACAAAGCTCTCACTGATGAGGAGTGTTCAGGTGATGAGCTAGCAGCCAATCAGAGAGCAGCTTCCTAACACGCGTAGGAGTGTAAAGCACTTTGTAACATGGGTGTGTTTGTGTGTGTGTTGTAGTTCTCAGCAGGTTTCAGGCTGTTCCTGGATCAGATCAGATTGTCGGAGCTGAAGACACTGAAGTCTTGCAGACGATGACCTCTGACCTCAAAGCCTGTGTCCAAGGTCAAACAGACCCCCCCACTCTATCATTTGTTTAGAGATTTGACAGTGAACAAGTAGAAACTATTAACTGTGATTAAAGTTAATAAGATAAGTTAAGTGAATCATCTTGTTTATATTTTATTATTCTAATCACAAAATTCGTATACTTGATTGTTACTGTTTGTTTTCCTCAGCGTGTGCAGCCAACCCATCCTGCCACCATGTGGCGCTGTTCAACAGACAGACTCAGTGTGAACTGTACAGCACACACACACTGAACACACACTGCAACACCTCCCAACAGGTGCACACACACAGAAACAAAATCTTACAATTTCTAAAAACAACAGAATTATCATGTATTTAATGTGTGTGTGTGTGTGTGTGTGTGTGTGTGTGTGTCTTCAGACCACTGGGTTTCTGGGTAATCCTGAGGCTGAGCTCTTTGATTGGCTCAGCTGCTCACTGCGAGTGAGGGGCGGAGCTTCCGATCTGATGGTCATCAGGAAGAAAGGTACTGTTACCAAGGCAACCAGACGACTGACATTAGCAAAACAAGGATCACTGATGTGTGTGTGTGTGTGTGTGTGTGTGTGTGTGTGTGTGTGTGTGTGTGTGTGTGTGTGTGTGTGTGTGTGTGTGTGTGTGTGTATGTCAGGGGAGGAGTTTTCCTCGCGGCAGCAGCAGCAGACCTTTGTGAGGATGAGGATGAGGAAGGTGATCTCAGGTGTGTTTAGGACTCAGGTGTTCTCTAGACGGACGTCTCTGTCTGACGCTCATCGTTTCTGTCAGGACGGCTGCAGCCATGACACCTGCTGCGACGGATTCATCCTCAACCAGAACAGCCTGAACGGAGGTACGTTACCATGGAGACACAGCATGAGAGACCTGGAAGAAGGGATGAATCAATGAATGTGTGAGCGTATGCCCCTCCCCTCAGGTTCTCTGCTCTGTGGTTGGCTGAGAGCTCCGTCAGTCTTGATGTGTATGGACAAGGACTGGGATGTGATTGGACAGGGAACAGCCAGTCGTATCTGTGGGGCGGGGCTAACCTACAACGAGCAGCAGAGGAACTTCCTGTTCGAGTTCGGAGGAGAAAATTTCATCATTAGTGAGAATATAACAACGTGACTCGCTACGTCAAAACCTGTCTCTGCTCTGTCTCTACTCTCTCTGCTCTGTCTCTAGTGTCTCTGCTCTGTCTCTAGTGTCTCTGCTCTGTCTCTACTGTCTCTGCTCTGTCTCTTGTGTCTCTGCTCTGTCTCTACTGTGTCTGCTCTGTCTCTACTCTCTCTGCTCTGTCTCTAGTGTCTCTGCTCTGTCTCTAGTGTCTCTGCTCTGTCTCTACTGTCCCTGTACTGACTGGTGTGTGTCTGTTTGTCTCCGCTCTGTCTCAACTGTGTCTGCTCTGTCTCTACTCTCTCTGCTCCGTCTCTACTGTCTCTGCTCCGTCTCTACTCTCTCTGCTCTGTTTCTACTCTCTCTGCTCTGTCTCAACTGTGTCTACTCTGTCTCTACTGTCTCTGCTCCTGTCTCTACTGTCTCTGCTCTGTCTCTACTCTCTGCTCTGTCTCTACTGTCCCTGTACTGACTGGTGTGTGTCTGTTTGTCTCCAGCTGACGCTGCTCTGCCGGCCGACAGTAAGAACAAGGACTACCAGGCGTCCATCATCAGCTTCCAGTCTGTCTACCTAAACACTGGTACCTGACCTTTGACCTCTGACATCAGTCCTGACTTTGTATTTGTTGTGTGGTCAGAGAGGAAGCATCTCCATGGCAGCTGGATGTTCTTTCAATTTAGTTTGATCCGTCATGATCCCAGAGGATGAACCGCAGTGAAATAGAGTATTGCTAACGTAGCTTGCTAACAGTTTCACTAATGAGACTGTGACACGCCCACAGTGAAGAAGTTTGTCTGACCCTCACTTTGTCTGTTTGTCAGATTCAGTCCCTGCTTCTTCTTCTTCTTCTTCCTGTGCAGCAGCTGAACTCAGTCGTTCTCTGGACGGTTCGTTCATCCTGTTTTTAATAGATAACAATAACAACCTAATTTATAAAAGACATTTGAAACAGTACTTAGTGTGTGTGTGTGTGTGTGTGTGTGTGTGTGTGTGTTTTCAGGGTCGGTGAAGCAGAAGTTTGACGCTCTGTCAGATGACGACGTCCTTGTGGATCCTCAGAGGAATCTCTCCGCTCTGTCGTTCTGGCTCAACAAGAAGAACTACAACTCCCAGCAGGCACTGCTGTGGTGTCTCACACGTACGACTCTTTGTTTTCCTGTTTGTGAGAATGCTGATGCAGGAGTTAACATTGGAGCAGGTGATGTAAAACACATCTGATGTTGTCGTTGTTGTTTGTGCGTCAGGCTGCGATGCGGAGCTCCACTGCTCCATCGCTGACGTCAGAGATGTCGACTCAGCAAGTTTCTTCAGCTGCTCATTGTTTTCGAACACTCGAGTCTGTGGAGCGTACGACAAACCGCTGAGACGACAGTGCCGCCCCCTGCTGGACAGAACACCCAACACCACCTACATTAAGAAGGGTACTGCTCAATACCCCCCCATCTACACACACACACACACACACACACACACACACATTAAATACACTCTGAATGTGAGAATCCTGAAATCAATACATATATTAAATTAAGACATGTTTAAAAGTCTGAGCTTTTTAAATTTCATTAAAGTTCAAACAGTGTTTACTGCTCTACTGTTATTCTTGCGACCTCCGACCTCTGACCTCTGAATGTGCAGTGGATCTGTCAGGACCAGTGAAGAGTTTCTACGAGAGAGTGTCCTTCCAGAAGATGGTTTCATACTCTGTCCGCAGCCGAGTTAGTCTGAGCGCCAACACACCACTGTCTAAGGGGTAATACACACACACACACACACTTCAGCTGACAACTAACTTGCTGTCTTGAGTCTTTCAATTGTTGTGAGTTCAATTGATTCTAGTGTTATTATTAAAAATATAGAATTAATACAAGTACATAAAACATTTGACAACAGGTTGTGTCTGTGTGTGTGTCTGTGTGTGTGTGTGTCAGGTTCATGGAGTGTGAGCGACGTTGTGATGAGGATCCTTGTTGCCGTGGAATTGGTTTTGTCCAAGACACCAAATCTCCAGGTAACCATGGAAACCACGATTTCAATCTAATTTCTAGACTTCTTATCTGTTTATTTGTAGAAAAGAACATTTAAATAAGGGGAGGCGACGTGACTGAGCAGTGATTGACAGTCGGTCAGACACTGGCTCTGATTGGTTGTTTAGAAATGGGAGCGTTGGATTCCTCTACATGACATTTTGACCAGTAGGTGGAGCCAGAGGAGGATGTTGTGCTGACAGATCATAGACACTGAATTAATGTAAACTAATGAAATGTGTGTGTGTGTGTGTGTGCGTGTGCGTGTGCGTGTGCGTGTGCGTGCAGGCGGTGCAGACATTGTGTGTCTGTCTCTGATCAGTCTCGGGGTTCAGACCTGTGGTGAAGATCACATGACCTCCTGGCGAACTCAGGACTGTCGAGCCTCAGACGTGAAGACATCGCCTGATCCTTTCGGCTGGTACCTCAAACCAGGTACACACAAGTACTACACACACACAGTACAAGTACACACACAGGCAGTATAACTACACAGTGTTATGTGACCTGTGATTTCAGTGAATCAGTGGACTTCCTCTCCTGCTCTGTGTCCGACATTCAGCCTGAGTCCACGCAACGGTAACAAAGCTGCAGTACTACTATTGATACCACTACTTATAATACTGCGGTATTATAGATACTACTGCTAATACTACTTAGAATACTTGTACTGAATTTACTACTACTACTACTGATACTACCACCACAGTTTCTTGTGTATGTAACAGTACTGTAATACTGCTGCTGCTACTATTGATAGTACAAACACTACTACTACAGCTACTTAGTAACAGTACTGTTACTACTACAGTAAAACGACAACTACCAGTACGACTAAAGCGTGTGCGTGATGTTTGTGTGTCAGTGTCTGAGGACGAGTGGCGTCTCCTATCTGACTCGTCCGTCCTGGTTGACCCGTCTCTCTCCACGTATGATGTCATCCACATTAGCCGCGACATCGCCACTGACCGGAACAAAACCAGGGACTGGTGTCTCCATGGTAACCACGATAAAACTCATCACAACAGTCTGTGTTTCACTACATTTCGATTTGGTGACGCTCCTCCGTTCATTTCCCTTCAGCCTGCCAGGAGGCGGAGTCTTGTGTTGCCGTGTCACTCAGAGAGGTGGAGTCTGCCTCTCGCTGCGTCCTTTACCCCGACACCACAGCTTGTGGGCTAAGCTCCACCCCCGGCTCCTCCAGACACGCCACCTCCTGTAGGCTGGTTATCAGAGAGCCCGCCCCCCAGGTGTACCTGAGGACAGGTGAGCTAATCACAGCGGACAGCAGCACTGTCGACAGTTTGATTCCCGCTCAGCTCACCTTCCTGTTTTGTTCCATCAGAGCGGTCATCGACTGTTACGACCGTCTCCATCCCTGGTCATGGGGTCCTGCAGGGCGTTGCTGTGGAAACATCCGTAGGCTCAGACCAGAGGACGGTCGTTCAGTTTCTGGGAGTCCCCTACGCCCGTCCACCAATAGGATCACTCCGCTTTGAAGAAGCTCAACTGCCTGATTGGACAGGAACCTGGGACGCCACGAAACCCCGGTAACGCCCTGCATCATCCACCTGTCTTTCTGATGTCATCCACCTGTCTCACCAACCGACTTGTATTGTGTGTGTTTCAGTCTCAGTTGTGTTCAGCCCGGTGATGCAGCGTCAGCCTCCAGTGAGGACTGTCTCTACCTCAACGTCTTCTCACCGGCTGCTCAGGTGAGTCACTGCTGTCACTGTGATGTCACTGTGATGTCACCGTGATGTCACTGTGATGTCACTCACCTATCGACGTCTGTGTGTCAGAGGGGGCGTGTCCCAGTCCTGGTCTTCTTCTACAACCCTTCAGCCAAACAGAACCCAGGGCTGCTGGATGGCTCCACCCTCGCTGCTGTGGGTAACATCGTCGTGGTAACAGCTAATTACCGGACTGATGCTCTGGGTTTCCTGAGCATAGGTAAATAACACACACACACACACACACACACAGACAGGTAAACAAACCTTTCTTAACATCTCGATCTTCACACCGCTGTCGTTTCTCAAGTTGAGTCTGGTCTCCGTGGTAACTACGGGCTGTCAGACCAGGAGGCGGTGCTTCGCTGGGTTAACGCCCACATCTCCCTGGTGGGCGGAGACAACAGAAGAGTGACGGTGGCGGCAGAGCGTCGTGGTGCTGACATCGCCAGCCTTCACCTCCGCTCCTCCTCCTCCTCATCTCAACCTCTGTTCCAGCGCATGATCCTGATGGTGAGAAATATCATCGTTTTAATCACTAAGTCAAAACATGAGTCATGTGACTGTCAGCGAGGAACATGTAAGAAACCAAACACATCTGGGAATACATACTGCATACATGTTCAGCCACCAGGGGGCGATCCAGAGTCTGTGGTTTCACACACAGAAACAAATGCTCCAGATGTTTTCAGATCAAACATCAGTTTGACTGAAATTTGCGTTGTGATGACATCACTTCCTCTTCCTGCAGGGCGGTTCTGTCTTTTCTCCGTCACTGCTTCAGACTCCCTCCTCCTCCAGACGCCAGGTGCTCGATTTGGCCAAAGAGCTTGGCTGTGTGACCTCTGACCTCGCCACCTGCCTTAGAGCGACGCCCACTCACACACTCAACGCCGCTCAGACGAAGGTAAGTTTCAGAAACCAGGACAGGGCGTCAGGGTTCTACTCGTCTCCTGACCTCTGCTCCTGTCACAGCTGCTGGCGCTCAGCGGTCCGTTCCGGTCCTGGTCCCCGGTCGGTCAGTCGAGCACTCAGTCGTCCTTCCTCAGGGTCGACCTCCTGCTGGGAACATCGGAGCACGATGGACTGATCGGCCGCGCTCGCAGGATAAAGGTCAGAATTCCTACAAAGAAATGAACGAAGATTGAAAATAAAACAATAAAAAAGTTTTGATTAATTCTATTTAATTCTTTAAATCAACCTGCAGCCTTCAGTTACGTATTTGTATCAACCTCTTCCTGTCAAATAAATAAGCTTGATTATTAAATTAAATTAAAAATGTCCCTCGTCTAGGAAATGAAACAGCTGATGTCTCTTCTCCATCAACCAATCAGAGCAGAGTATAAATCAGTGTTAGTGTTTGTTTTCATCAGTTTTTTAGTTACAGACCATAAATATACGTTTTAAATGTAAGTTCATATAATAATTCTTAATTGCAGATTCATATAAATTGACAAGTTTCCATAAAAACAATATTCTGATATTAACCAGATCAAGACAATAATCTGAATAAGATTAACAACCCGATTAAGGTCAAACTACGTTTCACATAAAACAACCACAATCTAAAACTATTTCTAACCCCCCGTCGTTTGTTGGTCTCTTGAACGAATCTTGTTTGACTGTTCAGGACTTCGAGGATCTTCAGGGTCGAGCTGATGGTAAAACTGTGTTTTATGAGGCACTGACTCGTTCATTGGGCGGCAAGACAGGAAACGAGCTGCTGAAGGAGGCGGCGTCCTGGTTCTACTCTCTGGATCACAGCCCCTCCCCCTCCGGTTACAACCTGTTCTCCAGAGCACTCAACAACGCCACCAGGTGAGACTGTGGGATGATGAAGACGGTTAACGGGCGAGTTTCATCTCAATAAAATGAAAACGTTTAAATATATATTTGTATTTTTCTCTCTCTCCGTCTGTCCTGCAGAGATCTGTTCATCATCTGTCCCGCTCTCCAGATGGCGAAGCACTGGGCTAACAACCGAGCTAACGTCTTCCTGTATCATCAGCCCGCGTCCAGAGCTCAGGACAGGTGACGTCAGGGAACAGTTCCTTGTTTGTTTTGACTGATGGTTTGTTCGTAGAAGTCTCAAAGTTCATTTTGTCCAGTTAACAGTTAAAACCTCCGATTTAAGAATCTAGGAGTCAAGAAGTTTATTTACTCTCAGTTACTGAGAGCACTTGAGTATTGAGTTACATTCCACCATGTTGTTTCTATGGTTACTCCAGTAAACACTCACAAGTCAAGAATATTTTAACTGAGTTGTTTTGTTTTAGATCTGTACCGTCAGCGTGTCGTGATCGTTTGGTTCTGTCTGCAGGGCCGATGTGTTTGTTCCTCTGGATGTTCAGCTTCTGTTCGGGACTCCTCATCATCCAATCAGCTCTCAGCAGTTTCACCTCCTCTGACCGACGCCTCTCTTTGGCCACGATGACCTACGTCTCCAGCTTCGTGAGGACGGGGTGAGTCGCTGGGACAGCTCTGCTCCGTGTAAACCACCAGGACACGAGCGAGAAAATGTTCATTTCTCCTCATTTTTTCTCAGGAACCCAAACCCATCCAGAGTGTGGGAGGAGTCAGCTCTGCCCCGCTGGCAGCCGGTCCAATCCTCTGATGCCCCACCCACCTACCTGGAGATGAGCCCCGCCCTCCTCCAACAGCAGGGTCTGCGTCAGAAATACTGTTCGTTCTGGAGCCACCTGGGGGCCAAATTGAGAAGTGCAACAGGTTAAAAACACAACAGTCACTCACGTCCTGCTGTTGCAGCCATGTTTCATCCAGTTTATTCTCCAGAGAGCAGAAGTTGGTCAGAGATGTTCTTATCCTCGTGCAGACCCCGCCTCTCTTAATCTCTCACGCATTGCGTTGTGTTAGTCGTCCCCCGGACCGCTCCCCCACGACCTCAAATTGTCCTTCATGGTGAATAATGTCTCTCGATCGCACGTTAACGTGAGACAACAGGACAAACAGGACATTAACCTGCACCTTTAGGACCCAGGGGAGCCGCTTTTATAACAGAGACCAGATATATGTCCCTATCATCAGCTGGTGGTTGTGGTCCTTTCAAACGTTCAGGGGAAATTCACCAGCTTGTCCTATGTCCTATGTCCTATGTCCTAAAGAAGATATCTATATCCTGATTCAATAATACTTTGATTAAAATACCGACATTCTTCTTCACTCTGACTTTTTTCCCCTCAAGGTGAGTCGGTGTCGGAACCTGTCCAACCTGCACTGACCCTCGAGTCCCCGGTGTCTGCACCATCGAGCCAATCACAGACTGAGAAAGATTCCTACAGTTAAACCAACGATGTCACATGTTCAAGTCTCCAGCTTCTCTTTGATTCAAACAATGATGAAGGAAACAATAAACGTCTGTTTCTATTTTTCAATTCTGAACTAAATCATCATTAAAAATCATTTCAAACTCAATGCTGTCTGTGTCTGTGATGTCACAACTAGAATCACTGCCATTGCAATTTCTGTCTCCAGACGAGGTCACGTGACCTTAGAACTTTTGTATCTCCAACTTAACCTGGAGCAGGTCAGCTGTTCAGTGTAAGTTACCATGGTGATTTACCTGATAACAAGTGAACGAGCTTCATAGAACTGGAAACTCTGAATTAAACCTGAAGTTACCTGATGACCACAAATCCTGCTTCGTGTTCAGGGTCCAGATCGCTCAGACTCCACAGTGGAAATAATTAAAAAAACTAATAAATGAATGTGATATTTAAAACCAACATCACCATTTACATTCAAATTAAACTAAAAGAAAAAATCTGTTATGAAAATATAAATTTTCCTTTAGACATGAGACAAAATTGTGAATCACAGGTTTAAACATGGCAAATTAATTTCATTTCAAATACAAGTACTACTAAATAATAGGAGAAAACAGCAGAAATAAAGTATTTTAATGTTTCATAAAAATAACCTTAATATATTCAACTTGCTTATCAGTATGAAAGTAGACATTAGTTTTAATAAAGACACTACAATCACTACTTCCTTGTTTCAGCGGCTGTATGATGAAGATGAACATTTCTATTTGTCTGAAGGACAAAAAGTGACGAAGGAAACTGTATCTGAGTCATCAAGATTCAAACTGTGAACACAGAGTCCAGCTCCAGAACCCAGCCCCTCCCCCCCACCTGTGTGCAGGTGAGGTGTATAAAAGAGTCTTTCTCTGGATGGAAACTAACTCCAGCTGCCGCTCACACTGAGATCTTTGTCAAACTGTCGGATTTCCTGCAGAAAGATGGACCCGCTGCTCGCGCTGTGCCTCGCCCTCGGCTTTACCGCCTCAGGTATCAAACCTCACCTTCACATCTGAACCTTTTACACTGACGGATGATTTGAAGCGAAAAGACAAATGAATCTGTAGATGAAAGGAACAAAGCAGGAAACAGAGAGAGATTCTGTCTTTCAGCTCAAAGACTGAAGGAAAGAAAAGCCTTGGGAGGGACGGGGGGGGGGGGGTAAAGGAGACTACTGTTGATAATATAATGATATGATATATGTACACTATCTCATTTAAAGCTGATAATTCATTTATTGACTAATAAAATGTCCCAGCTGTAAAATGTCAGAAACATTTTCATGTGCAATCCTTTTACTGTACATATTCTGACACAAAATATATTTCTTTACACTGTATTAATTACATTTATATTTTCTATATCTTTTCTATATTACTATATACTTCTTTATATTCCTTCACTGATGCTACTTATTTTATCTTTTTGCTGCTGTAACATTCCAAATGTCCCCATTGCAGGAATAATGAAGGACTTTTTATTCTTATTGTTATTATTAAAACTGAATTTCCAAAGTTACGTCTCAGTTCAGTTTTACTCTTGTTAAGTTACAAACAGAGGAAGTTGCTCCTCGTTAAGATCGATGAGACGAGTAAAGTGTGATCGACTGATTGAGAAGAATCATTTTCAGAATTGTTTAATCTGGTGAAGGATGAAAAACAGATTCATCGACTATCAGATGAAGTTTGTCTCTTTGTACCAGTAAACACGATCTTCTTCCTCTTCCTCTTCCTCTTCTTTAGTTTCTTCCACTACGACAAACTCTGCATCATTAACCACTTCATGGTCAACAACCAGCAGTCCAGATGAGAGAGAAACTCCACCCAACAGTGAGTCAACAACTCATGGGGCCTCCACCCGATCGCCTGGCAGCACCCACAAAACGGAAACCAGCCACCAAACAACTCATGGGGCCTCCACCCGATCGCCTGGCAGCACCCACAAAACGGAAACCAGCCACCAAACAACTCATGGGGCCTCCACCCGATCGCCTGGCAGCACCCACAAAACGGGAACCAGCCACCAAACAACTCATGGGGCCTCCACCCGATCGCCTGGCAGCACCCACAAAACGGAAACCAGCCACCAAACAACTCATGGGGCCTCCACCCGATCGCCTGGCAGCACCCACAAAACGGAAACCAGCCACCAAACAACTCATGGGGCCTCCACCCGATCGCCTGGCAGCACCCACAAAACGGAAACCAGCCACCAAACAACTCATGGGGCCTCCACCCGATCGCCTGGCAGCACCCACAAAACGGAAACCAGCCACCAAACAACTCATGGGGCCTCCACCCGATCGCCTGGCAGCACCCACAAAACGGAAACCAGCCACCAAACAACTCATGGGGCCTCCACCCGATCGCCTGGCAGCACCCACAAAACGGAAACCAGCCACCAAACAACTCATGGACCCATTGTACCCACAGGAACCAGTCACACTCTCAGCTCCACTATCAGCGGAACCAGCACCCCCCCTGGACCCCACATAAACTCCTCAACTGGCCCCGATGTCACCAAGTCGCTTTCATCTGCTGCAGCCACAACGCGACCCCACAACGCGACAACAACCACATTCAGCAGCACTAAGGGACCCCACGTTACTGTGACAACCACTGTAACAAACAGTTCAGTAAACACAGCAAGCACCGCACGTACAACCGACAACGGCACCAACATCAACTCCACCACAACGATGTTGAATGGCACCATGACAACAGGGGCCGGGACTGCAACGCCTGTTTCAGTTTCCCCACTTGAACCAATCACGTCCAAGAGCACAACCCCAAGTACCACAGCACCTGCAGCCGGCGGCGGTGTACCTGGATGGGGGATAGCTCTGCTGGTTCTGGCAGCTCTGATCCTGCTACTCTTGATCCTGCTGCTGATAGCACTGGTGAGCAGACACACACACACACACACACACACATTTATGTTGACATGACTATGTTGAACAACCTCGTGTTCTACACAGGAAGTGTTTATTTACTTGGGGAATGTAAACAGGATCTGTAGGTAAAAATATGACAACCTGGTGACAACCTTCAAGATAATATGTGTTAGCATGTCATTAGCATGTAGGACTCAACCAGAGACACGTGAAATACTCTAATGAAGATTAAAGGGCCTGAAGTTGCAGTGATCTTTAAATATATGTCTTTAAAAACGCATCTTCGCCCACTCACTCCATGGCCATCGTCAAGAAGGCCTGACGCCTCCTCTGGAGGCTCAAGCCTTCCCACTTCGACCCTCACCACCTGCTACAGGTGCACCACTGAAAGCATCACGGGTTCGATAACTGCACAACTGCCGAACAGGAACAGCTGAGCAGGAAAGTGGGAACAGCAGAAGATCACTGCTGGAGATGTTCAACCAGCAGGCTTCTGAGCAGCTTCATGCCACAGGCTGTGCCTATCTCCTCTTATTTATGTCAAACTGTTGGCAGAGGAGGAATCGTTCTTTCTTTTGGATTGTACGCTTGTGCATGAGAAAATGACAACAGATAAAAATCTTGAAACACTTTGTCCTGGTCAATGTTAGACCAGAGATTATCTGACCAATGAGAATTTGGCTTCCGCACTCGTCTTGTCATCGATTTAACAACGTTGATATTTCCCCTCTACAGCTCGTGTGGTGCTGCTGCTGTGGGGGGCGCCAGAGAGGCTACGAACAATTTGATGACATCCCTCTGTACACCACCCACAGTCGCTTTGAGGGACCCAACGGGCGACCATACGTAAGTTAACCGTCGCTACAACCAATCAAACAACGTGAGTCCTCACAAGCACAGTGATGTGTATTTATTATCAATATTCAATAATCAATACTTTGCTTTAAGAAATAAGTAAACACCTGCTCTTTGTGTTAATGGTCCTGTAGAATATGATGATTTATAACAACTAATGAATATAAACACATATACTTATATATATATATATATATATATACAGTATATATACACACAGAATGTGCTCCTCTCAGAGTTTGATCACGTATATAAAACATACATTAAATGGGTCTGTGTATTTTAGTGAGTCACAGAATTTACACATGGAGTCATTAGGGTAACGCCTATGTTACCATGACAACAGTGAAATGGACAAATAGCTATGAGTGTGATTGAGTGAAAGCAGCAGTTTACAGTCGAGCACACTGTACAAACTGTGTTGTAACTTAGTGAGTCAATACTGTCGGTTATAGTCGTGTCTTTGTTATTAATGTCTAACACGTTAGTGACACTCATCTGTATCTTTATCAATAGGAATTATAAGTTTAGTTAAATACACATTTATTACAACACCTTTAATATGTTACTAACGTTTACTATCATACAGAGTCTATCTAACACTGTTGTTATATGAGTTGAATAATATTCACTGTTTATTAATATTATTAATAAATTATACTTTATTATTTACTTTATTATTATTTACTCTTAGTTACAAGTACTTCAGTATTAGTCATTAACCTGTTATAATATTTTAGTCACGTAATGAACATCTTATATACACTACATTAAACTGTAGTATAATAACAATTATCTCTATTGTTGCTACATATGTGATGTCTAAATATACTATAATTAATGTTCCTTCTTGATTATTATGAGAATTACACACCTTAATATTAGTAAAAGTATTTTTTATATTTAGCACAACATGTGTGCCCGTCCTTAATGAGCAGTTTTAGAAATAAAGCCGCAGTCTGATATCTTTGTCACTCGTAATGAGAAGATGAATTTCAGTTCAGCACAAAGACCGAAAAACAGGATTTCATCTGACAACAAGCTCAAAGGTTCATACCATCATTTATCTTTTTCAGCAAGAACTGGAGAAGCCGAGGAAGAGCCGGACAGGGATGTACACGGTGAACCAATGAGGACACTTTATGATCCATCATCCAAAACAATTACACAAAACACACTTTTTAAAAGTTTTAAATTCTGCTTTTAATTCTTGTCTCTAAAACGCTGTGGAGTTCGATTAAAAAAACAAAACAAAAACATAAATAATAAAGACAAATTCTAATCATTAACATTCTAATGTATATTTTAAATCAGAACAGTTCTGCTTGATATATTTCATACTTCTTGAAAACTTGAAAACTGTTAAATTGCTGAATGTTTATCATCTTATTGTATAAGTTTTATTCAAGACATTGTCATGACTGATTTGTCAACATTGTAATTTAATTTGAATTTCTCTCACTTGACTTTGAGCTTGACATAAAGTTATTGTTGTGAGTATTATTGTGTTTATTGTGTTCTTCATTGTTTAATTCAATGTCTCCTCACATCTTCTACCATCAGAAACTCCTCAGCTCCTCTGCTCCTTCATCTCCATCTGACATTCTGTAGAAACACTTTAAACATGAAGTTACAAACTGGTTCTTTACATTCTGTAAGACTTAAAAATCTTTTTGACAAATTATAATCCTACGTCTAATATATAAACAAAGATATCCTTTTCTACTTTGAAATATTGTGATATCATTGTCTCCTCATTTACAGTGATATATATATATATATATATATATTAAATCATTCAAATAATTACCCATGAAATAATTCTTTGATCACAGACAGTTCTATTTTAATTAGGATTATGTGATTTTTATTTCCCATTTCTTGGCTCAAATAATTACATGATGTATATTTAAAAAATGTGTATATGAACAAATGTTATCATCGTACCAATATTACATTTTCCTTTTGTAATTTGGTGTTTCACATATATATTTATGAACACTATTACAGGAAGTGTTCTGAGATATTATAACATAACTGTCACCAATATTGAATCAATCCATGTATGAAGCATTTCTGTGACACACCCTGTGTGATAACTGTAATTTATGATCCTCTAATTAATTCCCTGCCACTGGTGCTAACGATCATGTTTCCATCCAGTGGTCGTCCTCAGTTTGGCAGAAGCTCCGTGGCCCAGTTTGTTCTGCATTGTGTTCAATTCCAGCCTGAAAGTGGATCCTCATTGTTGCTGCACAGATTTTCAACCGAAGTCCAGGAGTATTTGTCTGCTCCGTCACAAAGAGGACGAGGTGTGTGGAGGTGCAGCAGCTGAGGGTTTGATATGAGGTGATGGAGCTGATATGGACATAAAGAGACTGGGCTGGGTTCTGCTGTGTTTACTCAACATCCCAGTGATTCACCACCAAACTCCTTTTAACTCTGACTTTCATGTTTGTTGCATTGGCTTGAATTATTTTGTTCAGTGTTCTGTTCACTATTGTTGATTTTCATCAATCTCATTTGCATATATTTTAATACATTACATGTTATAAACTCTTGAGATCATGTTATTTACGTGATGATTCTTTTTAGTAGAAGTAAAGATGCTACACGTAGCGACTGGAGATAATGTCGTGCAGTGCAGAATCATCTGAAATGTGCAGACCATCAGTAACACGTTAAACATCGGGAACACGTTAAACATCTGTAACACGTTAAACATCTGTAACACGTTAAACATCGGTAACACGTTAAACATCGGTAACACGTTAAACATCGGTAACACGTTAAACATCTGTAACACGTTAAACATCGGTAACACGTTAAACATCGGTAACACATTAACGAGGCCGAGAATAAAGACCGGACGTTCAGGGAATGGGATCAAAGGAAAAGGGGGCGTGCTTCATATTGTCAGGTCCAGTGAAACCTGTGAAGCACCAGTTTAAACGTGATGTAAAACAAATAATAACACACAGACTGGGGGGGGGGGGGGTCAACTGATCACACGTCAGACCATCTGACGTGTGATCAGTTGACAAAGGAACATTATCTGTGTTTTTACTCAGGGCTCGGCCGTGTTGACTTTTACTTTTTAATCACAGACCTGAGCTCACATATAATAATACAAATTGGGACTTAAAGACACTGAAGACACAAACTAAAGTCAAGTACAAAAGGTTTATGATCATCTACTGATTCCAATGGTTTTTTTCTTAATGACAAACCTTTGAAATAAAAAAAAATATTTGATGAAATGACTTTAATGACGCAAACAGTGAAACAGCAACAGAACAAACACTGTTGGTTTCTATGGACTCACTGGGTTCGGCTGTTCTTAATGTTTTATTAATGTTTTATTTCCCGTCAGCATGATTCACCTGGAGGTGTCGAACTCTTCCCGGCAGCAGCACAGAAACACCCCCCCACAAGCCTCTGGATGGAGCCATCGCCCTGTTCACAAAGGTCAAAGGTCACTAGTGACAAGAGAGGACGTCACAGCAGAATGACATGAACATAATTTAAGAGGATCTGGATATTTAGCAGGATATTATCATGTGTAAAGTTTCTCACAGTCCTGCTGTCTGTCCCTGAAGACTCGGTGTGGAGACCTCTGTCTCTCACAGTCCTGCTGTCTGTCCCTGAAGACTCGGTGTGGAGACCTCTGTCTCTCACAGTCCTGCTGTCTGTCCCTGAAGACTCGGTGTGGAGACCTCTGTCTCTCACAGTCCTGCTGTCTGTCCCTGAAGACTCGGTGTGGAGACCTCTGTCTCTCACAGTCCTGCTGTCTGTCCCTGAAGACTCGGTGTGGAGACCTCTGTCTCTCACAGTCCTGCTGTCTGTCCCTGAAGACTCGGTGTGGAGACCTCTGTCTCCCACAGTCCTGCACATGTCTTTGTTCCTAATGGATTTGAAGACTTTGACTTTTCACAGTGCGGAAGATGAAGGACCAACCTGTTCAAAGTGTCTCCTGGTTGCTGCAGGAGCCTGTGGTGTCTGGAGGCTGTTTGGACGCCCCCTGCTTCTGAGTTTGTGGCAGAGATTTCCTTTGTTAAAGTTGAGGACAATAACTAAAGAGTCCGTGAATGAGTCCGCTCCACACGTGCATGAATGAATGAGTGAACTGCTGAATCACTGTCAGCAGCTGGAGGCCGCTCAGACGAGGAGCCGTCTGTCTGTAGCCACCAGCAGCTGCAGGTCGGCTGCTCAGTGAACCTCCGTTGGGAGATGGATCGATGTCTCCTCCTGTGTTTCAGTGGGACCAGAAAGTCCAGTAATTCCACAGATGAACTCAGAAATCAGCTGCAGTTGTTGGGCTGATGTTCAGGAGCGCCGAACACAAAACGACACAAAGTGCACAAGGAGGCCGTCCGCGGTTCAGGTTCACAACACGGTCAAACATAAGACCTGTTTAAGGTGAACGGTGTAAAATGAGAGAAGCAGAGAAGCTTAGTTTTCACTGAAGTCTCTTCAACACTCTTTGAATAAAGGGATTGAGGCAACGTTACACTACTTCAATATCCAGAAGTAAATCTGTTTCTGCAGTAGAATAATATCAAACTCCTTCAGTTCTACGTCCTGTTACCGTACAGCCTCAAGAACAGTGACACACATCTGTATTAACGTACAGCCTCAAGAACAGTGACACACATCTGTATTAACGTACAGCCTCAAGAACAGTGACACACATCTGTATTAACGTACAGCCTCAAGAACAGTGACACACATCTGTATTAACGTACAGCCTCAAGAACAGTGACACACATCTGTATTACCGTACAGCCTCAAGAACAGTGACACACATCTGTATTACGGTACAGCCTCATGAACAGTGACACACATCTGTATTACCGTACAGCGTCAAGAACAGTGACACACATCTGTATTAACGTACAGCCTCATGAACAGTGACACACATCTGTATTACCGTACAGCCTCAAGAACAGTGACACACATCTGTATTACGGTACAGCCTCATGAACAGTGACACACATCTGTATTACCGTACAGCGTCAAGAACAGTGACACACATCTGTATTAACGTACAGCCTCAAGAACAGTGACACACATCTGTATTAACGTAGAGCCTCAAGAACAGTGACACACATCTGTATTAACGTACAGCCTCAAGAACAGTGACACACATCTGTATTAACGTACAGCCTCAAGAACAGTGACACACATCTGTATTAACGTACAGCCTCAAGAACAGTGACACACATCTGTATTACCGTACAGCCTCAAGAACAGTGACACACATCTGTATTACCGTACAGCCTCAAGAACAGTGACACACATCTGTATTAACATACAGCCTCAAGAACAGTGACACACATCTGTATTAACGTACAGCCTCAAGAACAGTGACACACATCTGTATTACCGTACAGCCTCATGAACAGTGACACACATCTATATTACCGTACAGCGTCAAGAACAGTGACACACATCTGTATTAACGTACAGCCTCATGAACAGTGACACACATCTGTATTACCGTACAGCCTCAAGAACAGTGACACACATCTGTATTAACGTAGAGCCTCAAGAACAGTGACACACATCTGTATTAACGTACAGCCTCAAGAACAGTGACACACATCTGTATTAACGTACAGCCTCAAGAACAGTGACACACATCTGTATTACCGTACAGCCTCATGAACAGTAACACACATCTGTATTAACGTCATCTCAAGAAGCAGTTCCTCACATTAATGCAGTGAAGATTAGCACCAATGTTAAGTTAACATTACAGGAGCTTAACAATGTCACATAACGTTAGATAACTAAAGTAACACTTTAATAACAGTCGACAACAATCATTCATTACTGCTGGTATCTTGCCTGGAGGCTAATTCATTAGCTGTCTGCTTAGCAGAGCTAAGCTAACAAGTCAGGTACCAAGACACCAATATCCGCTAATCACTGCTAACACCTCAAATACAGCCGAACAACAAACCATATTAATACGATAAGATAAGAAGTCCTTTACTATAATTATAATCATCCGATATGTGAGTGAAAACTTCTCCACAGACTCGGGTCGTGTTCAGGGACGAGGATTAGCCTGTTAGCTCAAGTGAAGCCCGGAGTGACGAGCTAACAGGTCGGGGTCACCCAGGGTCGGGGTCAGAGACACAGTGATGTCGATGTCCAGGGGAGTTTCATCAGAGGACAGAGACTCTGCGGAGACACATGTCCATAAAGACATCTCTACGGAGAAGTCTATACAAACGCACGTCGCGGTGGTGACACTTCAATAACGCTAACCCGGTTATAGTTGTATGATAAAAACATGTAGTTGAAATAAATCAGAGATGTGTTATAAATAAGTTTCTATTGAATTTTATTGTGTTAAATTCTCAGTTGAACATGTAAAGGAGGAAACTTCATTGCTAACCATCATCTGTAACTAACTAATCTAACTAATCTAACTAATCTAACCTCCTCACCATCACAGTGAAGAGAAATATAAACATGTGATGTTTGAAATTCACTGTTTGAAAACTGAGCATGTGCAGAAAGTCACATGACATCAGAGAGTCAGCTGATCAGTTCATCGCCATGAAGGCGTCAGAGACACAGTCCCACCGTCTCCATAGTAACAAGGCAGCGGTCAGAGTGGATACTATGATCCTTTAGTTCCTCGAATCATTTTCTCCATCATTGTCCACTGATCTGGAGTCACCTGAAATAAACAGAAAACACATCAACTTTAAAAACATGTTCAATTTGAAAAACATGACGACATTAACCTAAAAAACAAGTAAATGTTAATTTAACTCAGGTCATTTTATTTCAAACGTCACTCGTCTGTCAGGATGGCGTTCGTCTAATGTTCTGTTTAAACAACGCGAGACATGGATCAGACGCTTAGAGGGTCCGGGAAACTCACCCTGCGAAGTTCGTTAAACTCTCCGGCCATTGACACGTACTCTCCTCCATCGAACCGGATCACCTGAACACAAACACACACATCAACTACATCCAGATGTTGGACCAGACTCAAACAGACTGGTCTACGATGAGTCTGTGCTCTGGTCTCTGAGTTAAACCCCGACAGAAACCAGTCTGACTCTTTACCTAAATCCAGTCTGAATCTGAACCTCAATCAAAACCTCAAACCAGTCTGAATTAATCTAAATGCTGATCTGAAACCAGTCTAAATTCTGGTTTAAGATTTTGAAAAGGGTGATCTAAACCAGTATAAACTCACAGCTCCAGACATCCAGGTCGCATAGTCGCTGCTCATGTATGCTGCCAGGTTTGCGATCTCTGCTGGTTTCCCGAGGCGACCTGTCGGGATCCGACCTATCATTGCCTTCTCAAAAGCTCCTGTTGGATCCAAACGACTGAACGCCCCCTGAACACAACAACAACTAATTCAGAGGCTACAAAACAACACAAACCTGGAAACAAAAACATCAAACTTATAAGTACCTTGGTTCTGATTGGTCCAGGCTGGATGATGTTAAACCTGTGGCCATAGCGCCCCCACTCTGCAGCTAGAGACCTGACACACACACACACACACACACAATCATTAAGGTTCAATACCCCCTCTTCCTGTTAGAGCTGTGTAGAGGTTAAAGGTCAGACTGACTTGAAGAGTGCCTCGACTCCGGCCTTCGCAGACGCACTCGGGACCACAAACCCAGAACCAGACTCAGCATAGATTGTTGTGATGGCCAGGAAAGAAGCACCTGAACAACAAGAAATACAAAAGGTTCAACTTTTCTCACTCTGGATCAGTCTCTAACCTTTCTGACTCTGGATCAGCCTCTAACCTTTCTGACTCTAGATCAGCCTCTAACCTTTCTGACTCTGGATCAGTCTCTAACCTTTCTGACTCTGGATCAGTCTCTTTCCTAGCTCCAGAGTCACATATGCTGTCCCATTCAGGACAATGTCTGTGATGCTCTTCCAGCCATTGGGTGAGAGACGCTCTGATGGACACACAAAGTTTCCTGCTGCATTGTTGATGATCACCTGAACCAATCAGGGCACAGAGGTTAGGTCAGAGTTCATGACATCACAGTAACGTGTGTGTGTGTGTGTGTGTGTGTGTGTGTGTGTTACATCAGGAAGTCCTGTCAGACTCTCCATCTGGTCGACACAACGAGAGACGGCCTGAGGATCTCTGACATCACACTGAACCACATGGACCTGGGGGGGTTTCGGACCAGATTAGACAAGTTCAGTTCAGACCAGTTCAGACCACTCAAGGTTCTGATTCTGTGTCAGGTTCTGGTTCGTCACCTTGTTTCCAGTCTGGCTACTGATCTCATCGGCCGTCTGCTGCAGAACATCCAACTTCCTGAACAACAAACACAAACGTGACGTCAGGATTTTAACAATTCATAGAAATGTAAATAAAACCATAATGGTTTGTTCTTTGCAATAAAAAGTGAAGGTGAAACATTCTGCTGGTCGTCGTGAACTTTGATATGTCAGACGTCCTGTGACCTCAGCTGACTCATCATAGGTTAAACAGGTAACAGGGCTCAGAGAGCAGCCAATGATCTGTGAAGTGACATCAGACATTGATCTGATGTCACTTCCTCATCTCCACACACACACACACTTAAAGTTCCTCTGTTGAATATTTATTCAAAAGCGATTTTGTTAACAGAAGCAGAAAGTCCATTTTATTCATTGTTTTGGTTGTCTGTGGTTTATGTTTTATTTATTTTGGATATTTTAATATTTTGAATTTGAATTCAAATGTCAGAATTAAGTTCATTGCTCTTTAAAAGGGTGAACTTGCAAGATTCTATAATAGCATCAATATATCGGTTAAAATAGTTTCACAATAATATTATTTATCACAGGCAAAGTGAAATATCCTGAACTGAATCCAGACAAATCAAACAGCCCCAGTTAACAAACTATCACTAGGTATGGGAACTGTCCAGAAAAGGTCAAATCAGTGTATTACTTCTGTGCTAAAGAGGCAGTGAACCTAAATGAAGAGTTAGTCTGGAGCCCTGAGGTAACTAGGTAACTAGTTGCTCTGTCAGTGACCTCTGACCTGCTGGCGATGACGCACTGAGCTCCCAGCTGGGACAGCGTGGTGGTCATTGCACGGCCGAGTCCTGTCCCGCCTCCTGTGATGAATGCCACTCTGTTGCTGAAGCTGCCTGTCGGCAACATGACGCCTTCGGCTGGAGGGAAGAACCCGGACTGAGAACCGGACTGGAGAACCGCCGAGTGGTGGAACCATACCTGGAACAGACAGAGCAGAACTTATACAGTTCCATGAGAAACACACACACACACACACACACACACACACACACACACACACACACACACACACACACACACACACACACACACACACACACACACACACACACACACACACACACACACACACACACACACACACACACACACACACACACACAGTTTCTCACCTTGTGAAGTGAAAGTTTCTTCGATCTCAACAAACTTGCTCTACTGACAAGCGCCGCCATTTTGTCTGAGCTGATGACCTCTGACCTGGACCCTACCAACATGGACCCCGGCGGGGGGGAAGATAAAAGGTTAACAATCTTTCACCGCATGATGGCGCTGTTACTGAGAAATCTCCGCCTCCCGCCACTGAGCAACAGTGGTTCAGTCCAGAATATGACGTAGATCACGTGATACCGTAAAACATCTAATAATCCCCCTGTAGAAAAAAGACACCTTTATTTTCTCATTGCTCTCCACAAACAGACTTCACACGTGACGTCATCGATAGTTGATACATTTTTGTTATCGATTATTTGCCCAGCGAGTGTCGCAATAAGCTAGATGGGACTTTTATTTTGAAAGGTTCCTGTTTTCTTGGACAGTTACGGTACCGGTTTGGTGTGGTCCGACAGCACGCTCTGCTGATCACCACCATCTGATCGAACAGCGGCGGGAATCGAACAGTAATCATTGGCGACAGATGGAGGAACGAGTCTGCGAACCCAAACTGGTTCTGGTCTTCAGCGGGAAACGGAAGTCCGGAAAAGATTATGTGACGGACCTGATAAAGGGACGGTTAGTACTTCCGGTTTGTTTTATTAACGTTGAGCAAATTGATTGTTTGATTAGTGATCGATAACTAGGAAGAGACTTTCACTGACGTGTAATCACAAGGTTGTCGGTTCGATCCCGGTCTATTTAAGATGTCTGGTTCAGGAGAGATAGAACAGACCTCAGGTACGTCAGAGTTCACACCATAACACCTCGCTCTGTTTGGGTGTCTGCAGTTTAGAGTCGGACATTTGCTGCGTCCTGCGTCTGTCCGGACCTCTCAAACAACAGTATGCTCAGGTGAGATCTGCACCGCCGACACACACATCACATCACCATGGTAACTCACATGGTAACTGACAGCATGATGCTGATGTCCTGCAGGAACACGGACTGGACCTGGACCAGCTGCTGGGCCCTGGTCTTTATAAGGAGCAGTTTCGGGCCGATATGATTTGCTGGGGAGAAACTCGAAGACGGCATGACCCTGGATTCTTCTGTCGCCTAGCAACCAGAGGAGCATGGCAACCAGTCTGGGTATCCAAGCAACTCAAAATGACCAGTGCCCTCCCAAGCTTCTCTGATTGGACAGGTGGTGAGTGATGCTCTGTTCTGATTGGTCAGGTGGTGAGTGATGCGCGGCGCCTGTCAGACCTTCAGTGGTTCCGGTCAGAGTTTCCTCAACAAACTCGAAGTGTCAGAGTTCAAAGTTCAGAGGAAACCAGGAAAAAGAGGGGGTGGAGCTTCACTGCAGGTAAGACATGTCTGTCTGTCTGTGTGTGTGTGTGTGTGGGGGGGGGGGGGGGGGGGGATTTGGACTGATTAGTTACCCGTCTGTCTCTCCACCTGTCTTTCCTTCAGATGTCGATGATGCAGAGTCAGAGTGTGGGCTGGACAGTGGCGTTGAATTTGATTGGATAATCAGCAATGAGGCCGACGCCCCCTCATTAGATGAGCAGCTGCAGCCAATCCTGAGGCTGGCTGAGGAAGCAGCTTCCTCACCAATCACTACTAATCAATAACATTGATCAGATCTGCAAACCACCAACAATGTGATAAATAAAATGTTTTCAAAGAAGTCTTTTCATTGTTTGAATGCAGAAATGAAATGTTTGTTTAAAGTTTCCTGTGGTTTATTAACCTGATGCTGAACATGACCTTTATTATGACTATCATTATAATGAAATATAAATTACGAGTTAGATAATTATAATAAACTATTATGACAATATAATCAAATGTTCTAAAGTTTTAACATTTAAACTAAAAATAAAACACAGAGTCTCAGTTTGGATCTAAATACCAGTGACAATGTTTTAATTTATAAAATCTGGACATGATTTATTACAATGAGTAAAACAGTGACGGCACCGGATTCCAGGTTCAAACGTTTCTGGACTTTATTCATGATCGGGTCAAAGGTCACCTATAGACAAAAGCTTAGTGCGTCTCTGATTGGCCCCTGGTAAACCACATTTGGCAGTGGAACGCCGCACTGTGATTGGCTGCCTTAAACCATTCACCCATAAACAAAATCAAAATATCATTAGCTAACAGGAAGCTAGCTCTAATCAATCAATCATTAATTAGTTATTGTGTTATTATTATTATAAGAAAACTAATCAGAGTAACAAAAAACATTCGGACAAACAATTAGTTTCTTGTGAGTTAATTAGTTGTTAACAAGGGAATGGTTGTAAGTCACTGTTAAACTCCCTTAGTGACAAAAACATCAGCAGCTCTTGGTCTTGGTCCTCTCCCCTCAGTGGGGGAGGAAAAGGGAGGAAAGGGGAGGGTTTGAGGAGCAGGGCCAGACACTTCAAATGTGACTTAAGATTCAGAGAAGGAATCACTAAGAGGAGGAGAGGAGGAGGAGACAACCTCCCTCACCCCCACCAGAAGAGGAGGAACATAAGAAGAAGGGGAGAGGGACAAACGTTTCCTGGCATCCACAAAGCAGCCAGCAGAGAGAGGTAAAGGGTGAGGACAGGAGCATAGGGGGAGGAATGTTTTGGCCACAGAGTTTGACCCTAACTCCTCAACATCCACCAGGGGGAGCTGAAGGAGTAACAAAGGGTCAGCAGCAGGGGGCGCTAGTATAAGGAGCGATAGGAACATTTTGGCCACTGAGTTCCCTGATCTCAATCAGAGGGAGGAGGGGAGGAGGGAGGAGGTTCAGCAGGAGTTGAGTTCCTCCATAGTCTGATTCAGAGTCGCCTGAAGCTCCATGTTGGCGTTTCTGGCTGAAGTCAAAGTATCTGAAAACAGAATCAAACGGTCAAATAGGAACCAGATACTCACGGTTTCCTGTCAAATCACAAAGTCCAAGTCTGGTCCATGAGAGTGCACGACTCAGTGCTTTGGGTCTTCCAGACCACAACCTTCTGTTTTCAGTCTTACCTTCTAGGTCATCGATGGCTTTCTCCAGTTTGGCCACTGACCGCTCGGCACACTCCGCTCTGCTCTCGGCCTGAACAAAGGAGCAGTTGACAGAGCTTTAGTAACTTTGGGATGGATTGAAATATTTGTGAATATTCACAATATTTCTTTCTGACCTCTTTGAGTTTTCCACTCAAGTTCTTGATCTCCTCTTCATACCGGTCCTCTTTCTGAGAATACTGTGAGACAGAGACACACAGAGTCAGAGTCAACAGTTCGTCTCCAGTCCGTCCAGACCTGTCCGTTACTGCAACACCAACTCCCTCCACAAGATGCTGCTGTGGCATCACGTGTGATGACTAACACGACCGCTGCGCTTCTGTTGACAACTCCTTATCAAAGGTAAGACTGTTGTTGTCATGACAACTTTAATCCTGTCTGAGTGGAATATGAGTGAGACAAACATTAAAGTGGTGAATCTGTTAAGTGTTTTTACTGCAGATCAACTTCAGTCACATGGAGGTCAGTGGAAAACACCCGATTGTTACAGAGCAACATTAGGCTCCAGTTCAGCTGGTTGACTCGTGAGTCTTATTGCATAATTAAAACTAAGGGACGAAGATAATAAGCAGGTTATGTTATGTGTGCGTAATTGTGCAGGAGGAGGTGCTGAGGCAAGATCTAAAAAGGTCAGAGGGAGGAGTTCCTCTGGTTTGATTGACAGCAGGTGGGAGATACCTTGTCCTCAGTTGCCTGCAGGCTCTTCAGTGATTGGTCAAAACTCCTCAACTGCTCCTCCAGCCTCCGAACGTTACTGACAGACAGGTAGACGAGTGGAGAGACAGACAGACATGTGTTATTAATAAATATATATATATATATATATATATATGTATATATAATCTGTTGTAAACCTCTCAGCCCGCTCCGCTCTGTCTTCAGCTCGTTCCAGCTCTCCTTCCAACATCAGATGTTTACGAGCCACCTGTCAATCAAACATTACAGACACAGACCATGAGGGTAGAAACACACAATCACAATTAGGCCACAGACAGATGACGAGGTTACAGACAATCTTACTGACCTCTTCATATTTGCGGTCGGCCTCCTCAGCGATCTGTTTGGCTTCTCTGAGCTGAACCTCCAGATGCTCCATCTTCTCCTCGTCCTTCAGAGCTCTGTTCTCGATCACCTTCATACCTCTGAGAGACAGACGGGCGGAGACAGATGGTGTTATAGGAGGCGTGTGGTGCAGGCATGTGGTGCGGGCGTGTTGTGCGTCTCAGACCTCTCGCTCTCGTCGGCAACCTTCTCCACCTCGTCCAGTTTATGGAGGGCAGTGGAGAGTCTCTCCTGAGCTCGGTCCAGATTCTCCTCACTCAGCTGCAGACGACGACCCAGAGCTGTCACCTCCGCCTCCGCCTGCAAGTCACAGGGACACAGCCACAGTCAGCTGACCCATCAACCCTGTGTGTCTGTCAGTGTGTTATCAAAGGCTGCATGTTACCTTAGTACAGACTCCTCTAACTTTCACAACATTCTTTGTTCAGATATATGTGGCATCTGAACAAACCTGATGCACAAACACACAAGCCCACTGAGGAACGACCAAGGAACCAGCAAGGAATCGAATACCCCTTTAACCCTTGGAGCCTTGCAGAAGGTCGTTGGTTCGATCCCAGTCTTGCCCGTCTGCATGCCGAAGTGTCCTTGGGATACTGAAACCCAAACTGCCCCTCATAGAAAAACACAGACTCAAATCCTCAATATTCAGGTGAGAGGTGGAGCACCCGGGTGCTGCAGACAGAGACAGGAAGTGACGTAGTCACTCCTCCGTAACGTCGTGGCTCTAAGGCGGCACTGGCACATGGAAAAGCTAAGTTGGTTCTTAAAGGTTTTCATAACTCCAAACCAGCCCTAGCACCAGGTCCACCTCGGTCAAAAAGGAGCAACTGAGGAACGCCAGTGGAACCACTGAGAACCTGACAGAACCCCCGCTCCACCCGTACAGGTGTGTGTACCTCCTCTCTGCTCCTCTTCTCCTTCTCCACCTCCTTCTGCAGTCGCTCCGCCCTCTCCTCGGCATCCTCTGCCTGATCCTGCAGAACCTTGATCTTCTTCTTCACTGCATCGATGCTGTTCACTCCTCCTCCGCTCATCTTCTTCTTCTACTGCACAAATAACAGACGCCCTTTATCTTCACGCATCATTGGTTCAAATCGTCTAATCACAACTACACTGGATTCATACATTTTATATGTGTGATATATTTGTGTGTTGATCCTCGGTTGCTGTAGTAATCATTTTAGTTATATTGAGACCAAACATCTGAGGTTTTTGTTCAGTGAAGTGAAATAACTTTAGTTATTGATTTGTCTTTAATAAAGAAAAATGAACTGAAACGATTTTTAGCATCGGTTCAATTTTCTGCATCGTGTTTAAAACGAGTGAAATTCCCGTACATTTTCTTTTGTTTGATGACATCACGTTAATCAATAAAAACAGCTGCTGGTTATTTTACTCCGACTCCAGTTCACACGAAATTTGAACTTTATTTGAACCGTAGAGGATCTTGTGTGACAACAGGTGCGTTGGACCTTAAGCAGTTCTGAGCAGTGCTGACTTACCGTGATGCATGCTGGTTAGAAATTGTGACATGACCCTAAAACATGGCGTGAGCGAGCCAGCTGCAGTGAGACTGTGGGTGCGGTTCGATCCTCCAGTAGTGCACTGTGAAGTGGACTACTGGGGGTCAGCCATCTTATGTGAGATTCCATCAAAATTGTGCAATCATGCACAATTTAAAAAGGGAACTGGAAACTGTGCAGAGAGGAACTGAACGACAGTTCATCAGTTCGCTGGAAGTTGACAAGAGAGAATATATATATATATATACACACACTCTTTGATGTTATTCACGTGTGCCTTATTATTACAGAACATTTCTAATGTGGTGATAACTTAAGCAGAAAAAAGATCTAGGTTCATTTCTGAATGGTTGCTCTCCTAACGGTTAGTCTGTGTGTTTATACTGGGGTTGTAAGTTCTAGGTTCACTTCGTTGTTTGTTCAAAAACACGAGGATTTGAAAAAACATCTGTTTCATCTGCAACAAAAGATCAAGTGAAGTCGGTCTGTACTGCAGCCACCGACATATGACGTCAGAGGATCGAGTCCGACAGTCGAAATGAAACACTAGAGGTTTATTAAACAATCAGCTTCATCAGTAATCGATCGACTGTGGGATGATGACTCATCGTGTAGAGAAAAGTGATGATATTGTTTGAGTTAAATAAAGTGATCGATGATTATTGATTATTTGGGTGACATGTTGTTGATCAGCAGTTAGCACGTTAGCTACTGCTGCTAAACGCGGACCAACGCCCTGTTAGCCTGTTAGCATGTTAGCAGAGTGTAGCGCGAGCAGGGACCGTGTGAGCTGTGTGGTGTTTGTCACCTGTTCGAGTCCCCTGAAGAAACCACACCTGAGCCCGTCACTGTCCGGTTAGCAGCAGGTTAGCTGGCAGCAGCAGGTTAGCTGTTAGCAGCAGGTTAGCTGGTAGCAGCAGGCTAGCGGCTGAAAGTGGCTAACGGTGCAAAGCTGCTGTCTCACTTTAAGTTTTATAAACCGAACCGGCTCACAGAGTCTGGCCTCCCCGTCTGCGTGTCCTGATCTTGGTGTTGGTCCTGGTCCTGGTGCTGGTCTACACTGTTTCCTGGTCCAGCCAACTCCCAACTAACCCCTCTTCCGGGTTAAATTCCCTCTACAGGATGTGACGTAGACACGCAGGTTTTGAAAATAAAAGTAGTTTCGAGTGAAATCCGAAGATTAACTTCATGAATTAAATCATTTCATTTACTTTGATTAAAATAGAAACATATAAAACCCTGTAACCATGACAACAACTATAACCACACACTATGATAAGGACCCACGTGTTTAATGTTTAATCTCACATTTCTAATAAACATCAATACACATTCATTTATTTCCTGCTCCTCTTGTGCCACAGGATCATGTTACACTCTAACAAACCATGACTGTGACGATTCAGACTAAAATATGACACTTTAGATGCGTGGCATCACTGATGACAATCAATAATTCATGAACGATCATAAACAGTTTCAAAACAGATCAATTTTTTTGATAGAATGACTATGGAGCAGAATAGAGTAAGTAGACAGTTGAATAAATAAACATCCAATTTAAAGATTAAGCCTTTTATGATTTAATATCCAGAAATAAAACGACAGACGTTTTCCAGCTGATTAGATTTATAAAGAACACACAGAGTCAGAGCATGAAAATAATAATGTTACAGAAAACATTTACACTTGTATCATCAAATCTTTTTACACAAACGTCACTTTACAGACGTTAAACATGAAAATAAGAAGCGGCTGCATTTGAGGAATTTGCTACAAATTTAATGAGCTCAGTCTGAGTTTCAAACTGCTGCTCAACATCTCAGCCTCAATATTACATCAATATTCATAATAATCATCAATATTACAGCATCATCACACATGTAACGTTCTGAAGAACAGAAACTGTTAGAAAAATAAAAACAGGTTTTTCTTTTTGGAAAATCATCAAACTGATAAAGTTCAGCTTTTTTCTCTTCTGTTAAACTCTTGAATGAGTCAAGTTAGAAAATGATAAACAGCAGCGCCACCTGCAGGTAGATCGCATGATAAAAACACACCTGAAATGTTTTTTACAGTTAAAAGATGATGAATCTGTTCGATAAATATCAAGGAGATTCACGTTTGATCAGTTTTATATCTGATCAAACATTTTTTTGCATCATGTGACTGATTCAACTTCATCTTGTTCTTCATCAAGATTTTAACTTCAAACTTCAGCTTCATCATCATCATCATTATCTTCATCAGTGTTCCTTTTAAAACACTGAATCATCATATCATCCAACATCGAACAAACTCAGAGCCAGGACAGTGTCATGCAACAGTGTCCGTGGCGACACAATCCAATAAGTTTGTAGTTGATCTGGTTCTGACTCTAACGTTTCTACAAACAAACATGATCAATAACAGCATTAAATAAACGGATTGGTTCATCCAACCGACCAATCAGAAAGACCGAATCTGTAAAGGTTCTATACAAGTGACAAATCCAGGCTAACATGCTAACATGCTAACAGCTTCAGTCATATAATAAACAGCTTCTGACTCAGATTCAGAGACTCAGACTCAGACACTCAGACTCAAAGACTCATAAATTGGCAGCAGCAGGATTTAACCCTCTGAAGATTCAGGACAGAAATGTAAAGACTCAATGGATCGGTGTGGCCCCGCCTTCTTTCATAACCTCCACTGGAGCATATGTGGGAGGGGCTCCAGCTCACGTGATGATGTAAACAGGTCACATGATTTTCCTTCATGAACATTCAGGAAAAAAACAACAGCGTCTTTGAAACAGGAAATTATGTCATTATCAGCTGGTGACATCATAGCGACATCAGCAGAGTTCCTGAGGTCAGAGGTCAGGTCCTTAACTTGGCTCTGCTCCACACTCGCTCTCCTCGGGAATGTCCTGCAGGTCTGAGAGGTCAGAGGTCAAAGGTCACCATGGGAACCAACCATACAGAGCACTGATAATAATAAACGATAGCTAACAAACAAAACACTGATCAATTCATCCTGTAGATCAGATACCGACCTCTTGGGCTGTCAGAGCGAGGGGAGATCATCATTTCCTCCTCCTTCTCCTCCTTTCTCTCCTTGCAGCCATCTATTTGATCAACTAGATTCGGACTGGCCAATGGGACAATTGGGCGGGGCTCCAGTTCCCTGCTGCCACGCCTCTTGCTCACCTGTTGACAGAGGCACCTGAGATTAGCTTAGTTTAGCTTCATTTACATCAGATTCTCAGTTTAACCTACCGCTTCCTCCTTGATCACAGCACTGATTTCTCCATTGCCCCTCCTCCTGCTGGCTCGTTCCACTTTCTCCTTCTCAGGCTCCTCCTCCCTCAGACGGAGGCGTGTCACTTCCTGCTGCAGGCGGTCTACCTGTTGCCGTAGCAACATTGTCTCCCCACTGGTGTCCAATCCTGTGTCCCGCGAAACAGAACGACGGAGGCTGGGACCACAACCAGGACCAGGACCAGAGGTGGAGCCTTGGGTGGAAGGGGCAGGACCTGCTCTGACTGACAGCTCCAGGATTGAGTCTTGACAAATCACAGCAGCCTGGGGGTGGAGTCAGTGGGCAATTAACTATTACATCATCATTACATGAGTAACTGACATGTAAATGATCAATGTTCAATAACAACAACAATAAGCATAAAGATAACTCACCTGCAGGGCGTGAAGCTGGAGGCTCAGGTTGACCAATCGCTGACGGGCTTCCTGTGAAGACGAGTCAGCTGTTATAAACTTGTTATGTTAACTAACTAATGTTAGTTCATTTATGTACAGACTTATCTCCCACAAAACTGCATCACAGCCAGAACACAGCCGGCTCACGGCAGGAGATTTTCCTGAGTATCCAGGTTTCAGTCATTTTATTGTACTTGGTTTATGAAGGGAGACGATGGAACAAACATGAGGAAACTCTTGATGAGCCATCTTCTTTGACCACAGTGAAAATGTCTCACCAACAGGAAGCTCGGACCTCTCGGAAACAAAGCCTCCGCAGACAAATACGACGTTTAGTGTTGTTTTCTCCTAAAGTCACATGAGCTCAGTCTTTACTGGTTGTGTGTTACCGATGACAACAGACTGTTAGTTGTGTTTAACCTGTGTGTGTCAGTCAAAGTGCATCACTCTGATAAACGTGTTGAGAGTTTTGCTGAATGTGTGATTCAGATTTGTGTCCAACCAGATGTGTGTAAAGTTTTGTCGACTGTGTGATTGATTCGATAAGGTTTTGCCAGTTGACAGTTTTGAATGGGGTTTAGTGTTTTAGCCTTTCAGAAGAACTGTAACTTTGTATTTGCCAACAGAACTTTAACCATCTTTAAGAGTTTAATGTACTTATCATTCTTTATTAAACAAGGACAAACCACGGCCACATGGATTTCTGTGTCACATGATCCAGGAGTGATGAGTTTTACCTTGTTTACGGTTTGCTCCTGCAGCTGGTTCCCGTTTCTGTCCTGAGAGACAAAAACAGAAAATAAACTTCCTGTTCAAAATGTATACCGTTACTATGGCAACAGACTGGTTGGAATCCGAAGGAGAATCAACATGTTTGTTTACCTGTGACGAGGTGTCGTTCAGGTCAAACGAGCCGTTCAGAGAACCAGAGTCACCGTCTGAGACACAGGTGAATGGCAGTGTCATCACTCAAACACTAGATGGCAGCACCAGTATTCACAGACAAGCTTTGGTATTTAAATCTGATGTTATGATTGTTCAAATACAATTATTATTATTGTTAATTATGGTTTTTGTACAGTGATTAATTTCAAACAGCAGGTTATAAATTTAATTTACTGTGAAGTCTCCGGTTGCCGTTGGTTACAGTCGACCTCTGCGTGTTGGAGTCGAACAGCAACTTTGCCAGTTTGTCCACTGAAAACAAGAAACAGGTTCGATTCCCGACGTCGTCAAATCAAACTAATTCAAAAGACATCAAATCAAACAGAGCGGCACCTTCAGCGATGGTGGCCACGAGGAGCAGCTCGGCCTGAGGAGCGTGAGGAGTGTCGGCCCTGAAGAGGTTCCTGCAGAACAACGAGCTGGAGGAGGTCTTGGTTGAGGAGGTGCTCACCTCCAAACCTCCTCCTTCTTCTTCTTCTGCTCCTCCTCTTCCTGTCGCCTCCACCAGGTCAGAAAATAGAGTGACACGCTCCTGCAGTAGCTCCAGCACCTCCCTGTCCTTCTGCTGGATATCAGCTGAGAAAAGGAGAGGAGGAGGAAAAAAACACAATGATCCCTTGTTTTGTGAGACAGAGCAGAGGTACAGTAGGAGGCGGAGGTGCCGTAGGTGCAGTAGGGGGAGGAGGTGCAGTAGTAGGAGGTGCCGTAGGGGGAGGAGCCGTAGGGGGAGGAGGTACAGTGGGAGGCGGAGGTGCAGTAGGAGGTGGAGGTGCAGTAGGGGGAGGAGGTGCAGTAGGGGGAGGAGGTGCAGTAAGGGGAGGAGGTGCAGTAGGAGGCAGAGGTGCAGTAGGGGGAGGAGGTGCAGTAGGAGGTGGAGGTGCAGTAGGAGGTGGAGGTGCAGTAGGGGGAGGAGGTGCAGTAGGGGGAGGAGGTGCAGTAAGGGGAGGAGGTGCAGTAGGAGGTGGAGGTGCAGTAGGGGGAGGAGGTGCAGTAAGGGGAGGAGGTGCAGTAGGAGGCGGAGGTGCAGTAGGGGGAGGAGGTGCAGTAGGGGGAGGAGGTGCAGTAGGGGGAGGAGGTGCAGTAGGGGGAGGAGGTGCAGTACCTCTGATTCTCCTCAGTAAAGCTTTGTCTTCAGTCTCAATGAGAGGAAACTCATCTCTGGACGGACAACTGAAAAAAAACATGATACAGTGAAGTACTGACCTACTGAATGCAGTACTGACCTGAGAGCAGTACAACAGTGTTACAGTACTGACCTACTGAATGCAGTACTGACCTGAGAGCAGTACAACAGTGTTACAGTACTGACCTACTGAATGCAGTACTGACCTGAGAGCAGTACAACAGTGTTACAGTACTGACCTACTGAATGCAGTACTGACCTGAGAGCAGTACAACAGTGTTACAGTACTGACCTACTGAATGCAGTACTGACCTGAGAGCAGTACAACAGTGTTACAGTACTGACCTACTGAATGCAGTACTGACCTGAGAGCAGTACAACAGTGTTACAGTACTGACCTACTGAATGCAGTACTGACCTGAGAGCAGTACAACAGTGTTACAGTACTGACCTACTGAATGCAGTACTGACCTGAGAGCAGTACGACAGTGTTACAGTACTGACCTACTGAATGCAGTACTGACCTGAGAGCAGTACGACAGTGTTACAGTACTGACCTACTGAATGCAGTACTGACCTGAGAGCAGTACGACAGTGTTACAGTACTGACCTACTGAATGCAGTACTGACCTGAGAGCAGTACAACAGTGTTACAGTACTGACCTACTGAATGCAGTACTGACCTGAGAGCAGTACAACAGTGTTACAGTACTGACCTACTGAATGCAGTACTGACCTGAGAGCAGTACAACAGTGTTACAGTACTGACCTACTGAATGCAGTACTGACCTGAGAGCAGTACAACAGTGTTACAGTACTGACCTACTGAATGCAGTACTGACCTGAGAGCAGTACAACAGTGTTACAGTACTGACCTACTGAATGCAGTACTGACCTGAGAGCAGTACAACAGTGTTACAGTACTGACCTACTGAATGCAGTACTGACCTGAGAGCAGTACAACAGTGTTACAGTACTGACCTACTGAATGCAGTACTGACCTGAGAGCAGTACAACAGTGTTACAGTACTGACCTACTGAATGCAGTACTGACCTGAGAGCAGTACAACAGTGTTACAGTACTGACCTACTGAATGCAGTACTGACCTGAGAGCAGTACAACAGTGTTACAGTACTGACCTACTGAATGCAGTACTGACCTGAGAGCAGTACGACAGTGTTACAGTACTGACCTACTGAATGCAGTACTGACCTGAGAGCAGTACAACAGTGTTACAGTACTGACCTACTGAATGCAGTACTGACCTGAGAGCAGTACAACAGTGTTACAGTACTGACCTACTGAATGCAGTACTGACCTGAGAGCAGTACAACAGTGTTACAGTACTGACCTACTGAATGCAGTACTGACCTGAGAGCAGTACAACAGTGTTACAGTACTGACCTACTGAATGCAGTACTGACCTGAGAGCAGTACGACAGTGTTACAGTACTGACCTACTGAATGCAGTACTGACCTGAGAGCAGTACGACAGTGTTACAGTACTGACCTACTGAATGCAGTACTGACCTGAGAGCAGTACGACAGTGTTACAGTACTGACCTACTGAATGCAGTACTGACCTGAGAGCAGCCTGCTGGATCCACATCATCCAGGTGCGGCGGCCCTCTTTGGAGGAAGCGTGCAGTTCATACATCACTGGAGGGGTGGAGTCACTGATCAGGTACATCCCTCGCTCCTGACTGGCTATGTCTCTGACAATCAGGTTAGTCAGAGACACAACTGGAGACTTATCCTGAGACAGACAGGTCGGACAAACAGGTAAGACAGACAGACCGGTGAGACTGTGGTTCAGGGGGTTCAGGGGGTTGAAGTGGTTGAAGTGGTTGAAGGTATCTGGTCTTGTTAGACCCCTCAGAGACTCTGTGGTTTTTCCAGGATCAGGGGGGGGGGCCTCTGTGGGCGTGTAGAGGGCGGGGCATGAGGCTGATCCATGTTTCCTAGTGGACTTTGATTTCTAAACATTCAGGTGTGTGCGTGCACGGTTTTATAATAATTTTTGCCAATGGAGGAGCAGGGACATGAGGTCGTACAGGTGTGACCATGTGTAAACAGGTGTGACCAGGGAGAACCATGTGTGACCAGGGAGAACCAGGTGTGACCAGGGAGAACCAGGTGTGAACAGGTGTGACCAGGTGTGACCAGGTGTGACCAGGGAGAACCAGGTGGGAACAGGTAGGACCATGTGTGACCAGGTAACACCAGGTAGCACCAGGTGTGACCAGGGAGAACCAGGTGTGAACAGGTGTGACCAGGTGTGACCAGGTAGGACCAGGTGTGACCAGGGAGAACCAGGTGTGAACAGGTGTGACCAGGTAGCACCAGGTGTGACCAGGGAGAACCAGGCGTGAACAGGTGTGACCAGGTAGCACCAGGTGTGACCAGGGAGAACCAGGTGTGACCAGGTAGCACCAGGTGTGAACAGGGAGAACCAGGTGTGACTCACCAGTGATGCAAAGGTGAATTTCTGATCTTTGTCCTGAAGGAAAACCAGGATGTCTGACATCAGCAGCACCTGCACATCTGGACAAAAACACAAGGGCTGGTGAGCAGATGTAAGCTCCACCCACAGTTATAGCATTGAACAGGTAAACTGGCGATACTACCTTTCATTCTGGAGCCCTGGACCTTCCAGAGGAGAGACCCCTCATGAAGGAGCCTCCTCCTCAGTAGCTCTCCTCCTCTGAACACTCCTCCTCCGTGGACCTCGGCCTGAGCCCTCCGGTCCAGACGGGCCTGGATCTCCTGCAGCCTCCTGGTTCGGTCCAGCTCCAGAACCTCCTGATCCACCGAGCTGATAAGACCTTTCAGGAGCTGCAGTGCCTTGCTCAAAGCCTGCACCTCCTCCTCACTGCCTAGAGGTCACAGAGACATGGTGACATCAGAGGTCAGAGGTCAAAGGCTAGAGGTTTTCAGCCGTTAGTAGAGGTCAGAGTTAAGATAAGATAAGGCGAGAGGATAAGGTAATAATAATAATAATATTTATATACAGTGTGAACAGAAGACTTATGGACATATCCACAGGTCATTGAGTTGAGTTGTGTGTGTGAGCTCGAGCTGGTCGATCAGTTTAAAGCTGCAGGAAGGAACGAGCTGTGATACGTCTCCTTCAGCTGCTGTGATGTCGGGGGCAGCACTGGTTCCCCTCTGTACCATCACCTCCACTGGGTCGAGGGCGGTCCCAGTCCGTCCCGTCTCTTTAAGTCAGCAGTCGTGATGCTGCTGCCAGCGGACTCACAGTAGGTGCTCAGGAGCGCCCCCTGCAGTCCCCTCAGCAGACACACTCTGCTCTGACCCTTCTTATAAAGTGATGAGTGCGGTTTATTGTTGCACCAGGTTCTCACGAGAAGTCACATGTCACCTACCTTTAGTGTTGTCGAGGATTCGCTGGATGAGGACGGGGTACTTGGTGATTCGTTGTGTCACAAGCAGGATGCACTCCTGGACGCCATGACGACGCAGCAAAGGACCACGACAGACACGCTGAGCATTTTGGAGCAAAAGAGATAAACCACTTTAAACCCAAAGGTAAAATAGGTGCAAACCCTGGAGACTGAAACAGGATCATTTCAGCAGCAGGTTTAAAGGGGGTCAAAGTCAACCTGAGTCCATATTAGTTCATTCAAGTTTAATTCAGGGAAACATAACTAAATACAGTTAACACAGGTCCAAGACTCAAAAAGACTCAACTAAACCAGACTGGTAAAGACTCTTTGATTCAGGACTGACACCAGATCTGGTTCAGTCTAAACAGGAAGAAAGAGTCATTCAAATCTGTAAAACCACCAGATCAAATTCAGCAGAACCCGGTTCCTGTCTAAACCTGTTCCCAGTGATTCAGTCCAGGACCAGGTCTTATCCTCACCCTGACCAACTGCTGCAGTCTTCGGTCTCGGGCAAAAACTTCTTTGTAGAGTTTCACAGCTTTCGGGTGTCGACTGCAGAACTCGGAGTAAAGTTTCTTCATGTCATCTGCGCATGCACCTGAAAACTACACACACACACACACACACACACACACACACACACACACACACACACACACACACACACACACACACACACACACACACACACACACCATCATCATCATAGAATGTACACATTTTAAAAACCAGGAATCGTTGAATCTGACGACCTATGACCCTCAGTCACCTGTGATGTCATACCTGTCTGAGCAGCAGGTCTCCGATGCTGCGGACAGTGAAGTTGCTGGAGCTGCCCTCCATCAGTCCCTCCTTCCTCCTGGTCAGGAGCTCGGACAGGAAGTTGGAGTGAAGCTCCAGCAGCTGGTCCAGACAGGGGAAGATGGTGTGAACCACACCCGCCTCCAGCATCACCTCTTCCTGCATCCCCCGCCGGTACACGCCCTCCATGATCCGCAACGTCCGCACGTGGTGAAACTCCGTCTGGATTAGCTCTGAGAGGCAGACCATAAACTGGTTAATCCTGATGCCATCGTCATGGTAACAGACACACAGAGGAATCTCCATGACAACAGTCCCTCCGTCCTGACGACATTGAAAACACTAAAACACAGACAAATGTATACACACATATCGTCGCCTTCCTAAAATAATTGCCTAAATCACCTCCTCATGATGTCACCTCTGGTAAAATCGCCTCCATCCTCAGTTCGTGGGATTCTACCCCTGTAGATTAACGGCCTATGTCAAGAGCGTGACTTAGGCCGTTTGATTTTGCCTAAGTTAAAAGACAATGCGATTTAGGCAATTCTACAACCTTTCAAGATGGTGGCTGCATCAAGAAGAACAAAAATCTACCGAGCCGCTGAAGCTATTTCCAGGATTCAGGGCTCGTCCCCTGGTAAGTGATGAGGTTTACTATAATATAGGCTTGGCTATAAATATTGCATAGTTATTTAGTCATTTTATTCGGCAGCTAGGTCCATGAAGCTAGCACTTAGCAAAGAGGAAGGCTCCAGAATCTGTGGCTGTTACAAGTGATGGACTTTCTGTTGACTCTGTCTTTTCAAACAATATTTCATCTGCAGTTTTTGTCTCATTTTTTCCACATTACATGATCTAATTAAGAAAGATTTGAATACCGTGTTGTAATCTAACAGCTAGAAATGATGTGTACAACTAAAACATGTCAAAGGATCCTCTTTACAACAGCTTGTGCGCCCTAGAGGAGCATGCACACCACTTTGGGAATCCCTGATGTAGCTTAATACAAGTGACCATGAGGCAATGAATGTTTTTCAGAATGATCACACATGTGACTGTTCTCCTCAAAGGGTTGAAATGTTTTTCCTTTTCAGTAGGAGATGCACTTGACAATTCTGACACCGATCAGGCCTCATCCAGTGAAAATGACAAAGAGGCAGTCGAAGAGATGAAGCAGCATGTACCAGCCTCTGTTTCTGATGGAGCAGACAATACCTTAAACACTCCCGTTGATGTTGTTGAAGATGTGGACACATCCACACCATGAAGAGGACATATCTGATGATGATGATGTCACAAGTGATCCAGACTATACCCCATCCTGTGATGAGTCCTGTGAAGGTGTGAGACCATCCAGAACTCAAGGAGGTCAGAGTCAAACACAGAAATACCTTGTTGCAGCGCACACACACACACAAATGGAGTGCGACAGCATGCATAGTACTATAGAACGCAAAATAGTTACGGATAACTTCACCCCGAGAGACTACGTCATCATGCTCCAGACTGCAAGAATCAGGCCATCACCTTACCATGTGAAGGTGCTCAAGCATGATGAGTTCCTGACAATGAATGGATCTTACTTCATTAGCATCAGACCAGGCAAAAAAGCTGGAGATCCGACTGTGCATCACTTGTGGGCTCTTCAGTTTAGCAGTGAAGGTCCATTTCAAGCTGTCCTTCTCAGAGGACTCTGCGTGGGAAGCACTGCCACAAAGGGTGCAGGTGCCAAACGAGCCGATAGCATGGATAAGAATGTTTCCATGTGCTCTGCCAATCAAGGAGAGAAGGTTCCAGGACCTCCAGTCAATGAAACACGTCATGCCCATCGAGTGGCACCACTTCTTTGACAATTTGCCACATTAATAGGCATCAGTCAAGAACCCAGCAAAGAAGAGCTGGAGGGAGAAGTGAGGAGAGGCACATGCCTCCTCAGCATTATGCTGTGTTAGTTTGTTAGTTATGCTTTATTGTCGACAGAGTTGAAGGTTTAAAAGTCACAAAGGCATGTTCAAAAATGTGCCCAAGTCATTTATTCCTCTTATGTTACATAATTGACAGATATTGTTATTAGAATGTCAATAGTCATCTATTGTCATAACCTTTTTGAGTGAAATTATTCATAAATATCATATATTCAATATTTGGTACATTTTTTTGTGTTTTCTGAAAAACCTGAAAAAATGACTTGGGCCATTAGTTTAAGAGGGTGACGATATGTATATATACATATATATATATGTATGAATATATGTTGGTACCGTAGATGACGTCCTGCTGCTTGATGAGGTCTTTGTGAAGCGTCTGCAGGAACTTTGGTTCGACAGCACGACTCCAACTGTCGGCCTGAACACAGCTGCCCTCAACCTGCAGCTCCTCCAGCAGGGGGCTCCACCACCATTCACCTGCAAGCAATACACATATAACAAACACACAGAGGTCCCATTGTGTTTCCCACAATGCATCATGATAAATAGAGTCCAACCGATGGTCACTAACTGAGCAATATCTCCTATCATGCATTGTGCTCGCGGCAGAGAGACGAGAGGAGTGAGGGCGGCCGACCGACCCGTCGGATAAATGTAAATACGACTTTATCTTGCGACAATGACGTCATGACCCATGACAATGAATATTGTCCATAAGCGTTTCTTTTCTTTTCCCGATGAGCTCACCATATAGTTTTTCCATATAGAAGTCACTATATACGAGCCAATCAGCTGCAGGCTTCACAGAGGGACATGTGATCAGTAGCAGTGATTGACAGATAACTGTGGTGGACTGACCTTCGTCAGTCAGCGACTCCATTGACAAAGTTCTGCTCCTGAAGTTTAAAGACTCGGTCGACTGAGAGAGAATCTTCCTGAGACCTGTAGATTCCTCCAGACCCCTGAGAGACAGACAGGTCAGAGAGACACACAGGTGAGAGAGAGGTGAGACAGGCAGGTCAGAGAGACAGACAGGAGAGAGACAGAGGTGAGACAGGCAGGTCAGAGAGACAGACAGGTGAGAGAGAGAGCAGAGGTGAGACAGGCAGGTCAGAGAGACAGACAGGAGAGAGAGACAGAGGTGAGACAGGCAGGTCAGAGAGACAGACAGGTGAGAGAGACAGAGGTGAGACAGGCAGGTCAGAGAGACAGACAGGTGAGAGAGAGAGAGAGAGGTGAGACAGGCAGGTCAGAGAGACAGACAGGAGAGAGAGACAGAGGTGAGACAGGCAGGTCAGAGAGACAGACAGGTGAGAGAGAGAGAGAGAGAGAGAGGTGAGACAGGCAGGTCAGATAGACAGACAGGTGAGAGAGAGAGAGGTGAGACAGGCAGGTCAGAGAGACAGACAGGTGAGAGAGACAGAGGTGAGACAGGCAGGTCAGAGAGACAGACAGGTGAGACAGGCAGGTCAGAGAGACACACAGGAGAGAGAGACAGAGGTGAGACAGGCAGGTCAGAGAGACAGACAGGTGAGAGACAGAGGTGAGACAGGCAGGTCAGAGAGACAGACAGGTGAGAGAGAGGTGAGACAGGCAGGTCAGAGAGACACACAGGAGAGAGAGACAGAGGTGAGACAGGCAGGTCAGAGAGACAGACAGGTGAGAGACAGAGGTGAGACAGGCAGGTCAGAGAGACAGACAGGTGAGAGAGAGGTGAGACAGGCAGGTCAGAGAGACACACAGGTGAGAGACAGAGGTGAGATTATTATTTGTTGTTTCACAGGAAGCCTCTTGATAAAACTATTACAATAAAAGAATCATGAATAAAAAAGGTATAAAAAAAACAAATTTCTAAATAAAATGACAAAAGATAAAATGTGTTTATTTTCAGGTGATGAGTAGTAAATAGTTCTGGACTGTTGCCATAGCGATCAGATGTGTTTGTTTAGTCTCACCCTGCGATGTTATTGGTGGAGACGCTCTTAGCGAGTGAGAGTCCAGTGCGAACTCGTCTGGAGCCGAGCAGCGACTGACGAAGACTGTCGGACGGATAGATGGCCGAGCTCGGACGCTCCTTCATCATTGGAGCTGAAGATGAAGAGAAGAAGAAATAAAGCTTGTTCTTCTTTCCCATGATGCAACTGGTTTGCCACTGTGACAGACAGACAGGTAGACTCACTTTTGGTCCGGAGGGCGACGCTCTGCAGAGCTGAACTGTTCCTGACCATCGACAGCTTCTGTTGCTG
>CM048048.1:24483093-24555593 GCA_026259375.1 Verasper variegatus
CACAAATACTGCGTAACACAAATACTGCCTTACACAAATACTGCGTTACACAAATACTGCATAATACAAATACTGCATAACACAAATACTGCGTTACACAAATACTGCGTAACACAAATACTGCATAACACAAATACTGCGTTACACAAATACTGCGTAACACAAATACTGCCTTACACAAATACTGCGTTACACAAATGCTGCGTAACACAAATACTGCATTAATCAAATACTGCGTTACACAAATACTGCCTTACACAAATACTGCGTAACACAAATACTGCATTAATCAAATACTGCCTTACACAAATACTGCGTAACACAAATACTGCGTTACACAAATGATGCGTTACACAAATACTGTGTTACACAAATGCTGCATTACACAAATACTGCATTATTCAAATACTGCGTTACACAAATACTGCATTATTCAAATACTGCGTTACACAAATGCTGCCTTACACAAATACTGCTTAACACAAATACTGCATTATTCAAATACTGCTTAACACAAATACTGCATTATTCAAATACTGCGTAACACAAATACTGCATTACACAAATATTGCATTACACAAATACTATGGGTACACAAATACAGCGTTACACAAATACTGCATTACACAAATACTGCGGGTACACAAATACTGCATTACACAAATACTGCGTTACTCAAATACTGCGGGTACACAAATACTGCATTACACAAATACTGCGTTACTCAAATACTGCGGGTACACAAATACTGCATTACACAAATACTGCGTGACATAAATATGTCATCACAGTACACAAATACTGTGTTACTTAAATACTGTGGGTACACAAATACTGCATTACTGTGTATGTAGTGGGCTACTGTGCCAAGCCCTGTGGATCTAGTACTGTGTGATCTACTGTGAGTAGAACTGTGTGTAGTACTATCTGTAGTATCCTACCCTAACCCTAGAGACAGACAGAGAGACAGATTTTTATATTTTTCAACAAAAACTTTATTTAGTCTAGTATTATAAATACTTCAATACAAATACAAGCATCAATAATTAAAGAATATATAAATCCATACTTTCATTCGAAATAAGTTACAACTCACTGAACAAATGATATTTTCATAACACCACATTAAATGTTTTCACGTTTCACTAACACAACAAAGAGGAACTCACAGTTTTTTCTACTTTTATAAAAATAGACAACTTGGCCACTCCCTCCACTAAATGAAGCAGCTGCCACGAACGATCAAACTTCCTGATAAAAGACCTGATACGTCAAAGGTTCAAGTCCTTTACATTCAGAGAAGTTCAGTTTCTGATCCATCACAAAAACACTGGAGACCGTAGCTTTGACTTTAGCAACAGCTGAAGCCCCATTGAAGATCAGCTGACCTCTTATTTAATGTTCCTCTCCACACTGTTACCAGTTTACCATTCAGTTTCATTTTGTTTAAGGATTTTACACAATACTTGTATAGTGTTTTTCCAGTTAACATGTAGAAATCTGAAACCTTGAGTACTGGTCCTGTGAGTCCATTCAAAACTCTAGAAAATCCCAGTTCAGGAAAAGGATCATCTTCTGTATCACTGTTACATTCTGTTACTGCTTTATCGTTTGCAGATCCAGGACCACATCGTGAATCAGAGATCGTGATCATATTAGGTGGATCCTGATCCTGGTGTCAGCTGATCGAGGATTATGATCACAACCAGACGTCTGGATACACAACATGTCTCCTCACATCTTCTACCATCAGGAAGTCCTCAGCTCCTCTGCTCCTTCATCTCCATCAGACATTCTGTAGAAACACTTTAAACATGAAGTTACCAACTGGTTCTGCTCATGTAGTGAATCCTGTTGTTGTGTTGATGTGTTCAGTTCCATCAGCAGCTGTTGTCCTTGTGTCCTGGGAGAGGGTCCTCACATGGGACTGAGCTTTATTCACTGATCATGAAGCTTCTATTTGACTCTTGTTGAGTTAAGAACAGAGGAAGTTGATCCTTGTTAACATCTGTGAGACAAACTGGGATTTGTGAATATGGGCTATACTAATAAAATGAGATTGATGACATTCCTGCAGCAATTCCAGTTATCAGTTAGTGTGTTCAGAATGTCCCTGGTGCATCGATGAGACCTGAAACCAAGTCAAAATGCCACTGCCTCTGTATTATTGAAACCAGCATCTACTATATGCCTCAATTTAATAGTCCATAAATCAATGATTCTACCAGAAGAGGGAAGCTCCAGACGTGTCCATTGAATGAGTTCCATGTTTTAAAAAGTCCCTGGTCCATCCACTCACACATTTCCAGTGTTCAACAGAAACAGAGATTCTTCGAACACAGTTTTTCTTAAAATAATACTTTGTTTCTCCATAGCACATCATGTGCCTGGTGACGCTGAACAAACTTCTGAAGCAGCTACTGGAGAAATGCACTAAAGTTAAACCATGTCCACCTTCCTCTTTAGTTCACTCTGAGACCAACAACAGACTGCAATACCTCTAACGAGCCTGTAGGTGGCTCCATGTGCTAATTTATGACACAAAGTGGAAGAAACCAAGTGATTTATGATCAGAACTCTTCTTCCTCTGAATGACATTTGTGGTGGAGTCATTTCCATTCTGCTGCTTTTCTTTGACCCTTCTCACACTCCCTCCCAGGTCGTCTTCGTCACTACATCTTCATTTACAAGATATTTCAACCCATTTAATTTCCATTTCCTGTTAGTGACATAAACTCATCATATAAACATTTAAATTCAGGTAAAGATCATTTTCTCTGATTATCTGATGAAGTTGTCACAAACATAAATAGATACTTCCTGTAGCCGTTTCAAAGTAAAAGCGTTTCACTTTGTGAATCCATTCATTTGTTATAACGGGGCTTTGTTTGTTATCGACAGACCGGAAGTTTCAAGTGTTCATACGTTCGAGTCCCGACACTTGACCTCACCTTTAAGAGAACTTTCCCTTTAACTCACCTGACGCGACCACACCTGAGCTTCACTTCCGGACTGTATGACAACAAAAACAACAGAAGAAGAAGAAGGAGGAAAGGAGGAAAAGGAGAACAGGAGAACAGGAGGAAGATCATCTCCTCGGTCAGTGTGTGTGACCTTTGACCTGTCGATCAGTTTGAATCCAGTTCAGTCTCATTCCACCTCTGTTAGCATGTTAGCTTGTTAGCACCGAGCTAATGGCCGTTTTCCATTGAGTTCGATTTTTTGGTGACGTGATTTCTGATCACTGATCATTTACACACACGTGGTCATTGATAATGACGTAATACTCGATTCGGTTCGATTGTTGTTGTTTAGGTTTTATCTGAATCACGTCATGGCCGCCATGTTACGGTCAGTGACGTCATATGTAGCAACCGTATCTGCAGACTGACCTTAGGTCACGTGAGCAGGGGCCTGTGCTATGAAGTGAGTTCAACATGTCCAGGGTCTCTGTCGGTTATCTGGCTGCACTTAGCCTGACGATCCCAGTCACACCAGTGACACGAAGCTAACCTATCACAGCCACGGACCGTTTGACTGACAGCAGAAGAGAACAAACATCCAGAATAAAAGAAACAACACTAAATGCAGGAAGAACAGCTGGTAAAACATCTGGGATTGTGTCCCTGTTTGTACAGCAAACCTCAGGGATGGGCAGTATTTATGATACATGTACATATTTGAATTTTGTAAAATGTTGTAATTTCAACTCTATAGGTTTGATGAAAATGTATTCATATTTTGTATTTTTGTAGTTTAAAAATACTGTAAAATACTTTGTGAGAGAAAAAGAGAAATACTGTGCGAAGCGAAGCCTCTGATTAGTGTCGAGTCATTTGTTGGTTTGTTTGGATCAGAACATCGAGGTTCAGAAAACTTCCAGAGAAGAAGAAGAAGCACAAAGTGAGAAACGTGTTGATCACCAGCTCTTCTACAATTCTTAACATTTCCTGTTTCCTGTTTGTTTCAAAGCTTTGGGATTTGGTGTTTGTTTTAGTATCCGAGGCCAAATCTTTTTACGGAGTGTTCTAGCTAATTATTTAACCTGAGCAACATTAGCAGCCCTCCCAGTTTATCTTAAGTTTTCATTGGTTGTGCACCGACTGAACTCTGCAGATCCTCAGTGTTTTCTCCAGAGGAGGTGCATGTGTTGATGACACTTCTAGTTACCATGGTGATTTACCCCGATAACAAGTGAACGATGTTTGTAGGACTGAAAAATCAGAATTAAACCTGTAGTTGACCTGATGACCTTCATAGTTCAGGCCCGAGTTCTGCAGGTGTAGATAAACTAACATGATGAGTTTGATTACATTTATTTATTATTAATTTAATATCAATAAATCTAATCCAATTGCATCGATGAACTGTCCAAACAGGAAACAGGACAGAAGACAGACGATGAGAAGACACACTGAGGGAGAGGACGAGGTGGTGACATCATCAATGACGGAGTCCAGCACGCTGCAGTGGCCTGGGGACAGACAGATAGTGGGACAGACGGGTGGTAAGATGGGTGAAGGACAGACATGTGGACAGAATGGTGAAGGACAGACAGGTAAAGGGGACAGGATGAGTGTGAGGCCGAGCGAGGAGACGAGTTGGACAGAAAGTGAGAGAGTGTTGATGGCAGATGGGGGTAGGGGGGAGGGGATGGGATCAGTTGGAGAGTGGGAGGGGTTGACGACATACCTGGACAAGGAGGTGGAGCCTACAGAGAATCATCTTCCAGAAAAAGCTGCTCAGGTGTTTAGTCCTGCAGTGACTGTCCTCCCCTCCCTGTCCTCACCCAGACAGAGTGAGGCATTCTGGGACATGGAGTCAGAGAGGAGTCCCTTCCTGGGTCCCAGAGGAGCGTCCCAGGACTACAACCAACATGGCGGCCAGTACGAGTGGACCAAAGACACGTCCCCTGCCAGATGTAAGTAAAACGTTTCCTCACCTGTCTCACCTCCTCTCCCCTTCACCTTTAACTTGTCTGTCTCTCAGGTGGGCGAGGCTGTCCCAGTAGAGACATCCTGAAGGTGGGCGTATCCTTGGTGATCTCAGCACTCTTTTTCCCCTTCCTGGTGTGGGGGGGATTTGTGTTCCTGCCGTTTGACGCCCCCTTGCTGGACGGCGCCCCCTTGAGGCTCATCTACACACTTCGCTGCTCCGTGTTTGCCGCCACGCCCATCGTCCTCGGTGAGTCCAACGGACGTCATTTGTCAGTGGGTGTCTCCGTAGCATCCGTCTCTCACCCGTCCATCTCTCAACCGTCCGTCTCAGGTTGGCTGGTCCTGGGCGTCACTCGGCTCCGCTCGGGCATGTTGCGGCCACTGTTTAATGATGAGATGAAGGAGGCGGAGCTTTATGATGTCACTGTCCACCACCGCTTCGTCTCTGACTCCACCTCCTTGTTCCTGATCTACTTCCTGCAGCTGGTCGTCATGGCGATGTACCTGAGCCAAGAACACCTGAAGCTCGTCCCCCTGCTGACGGTCCTTTTTGCCTTTGGCCGGTGAGTCACGTGACCCGTTTTCAAACATTCAGAGGAGCGCTTGATTATGTCTCAGGCGGATTTAACCTGGTCAATTCATGTGCGTTTGATTTGTGTCTCAGGCTGATTTACTGGGTGGCTGCAGCTTTCGGCAGCAGCGTTCGAGGTTTTGGTTTCGGCCTCTCTTTCCTGCCGAGTCTTGTCATGATGGTCGGCAACATCTACTTCATCTTCATGGTGGAGGCGGCAGGTTCCATCTTCAGCATCCTGCCTCCTCCTGAGACGCTGGCTCCGCCCTCCGGCAGACAGAGGTTCTGGGGATGATCGACAACTTTTCTGTTTGTAATCGTTTGTTTTTTTTTAAACTTTTTTTATCATCTGAAACAAAAAGTTGTTTATAAACCCCGCCTTCTTCATGTGTAGCCACACCTACCTTCCTTTGTTTGGACTCATCTTCTGAAATCTTTTATGATCCTTAAAGATGTTTTTCAAATTTCACAATAAAAGAATAAAACACATCACGTCCTGATTCTGTTTAAAGAGACAATGAGTTCACACACGTTTGTGATCTGAGGTGGTCTCAGGTCTGATCCTGACTCTGATGAAACAGTTTTATTGTAAAAACATACATTAAATAATCTTGGTTTGATATTTACACATTTTACAGGGTCGTTAAACACAACTGAACCTTTTCACAATAAAAGTTCTTCATATACAAATGGCACTGTTTGGCTGCTGTGTCTCTTCTGGTTGGTTCAAATCAGTCCTCCTCCTCATTTGCTGCTGGCTCATTGGGCGGAGCCTCGTCCTCAGAGCTGGTCTGACGAGCCGCCGTCCGAAACAAATGCATCAAATCACGAAACCTTCGAGACACCTGGAGAAACGTGGGACGGTTACTGACGCCTGTTTCAAACCTCACACCAACCAATCACAGCAGAGAGAAGGAGCCGTCAATCACCTCACTGGGAGTCTTGTTGCCGAGCAGAGTAGAGATGGACTGGAACGTGTTCTGATTGGCTCCTTCCTGCTGACACGTGGTCAGGATGACTCGGTCCGCCTCCCTGAGAAACAACAAGAAGTTTAAACACTGTGCTCCTCGTCCTGATGGACAGACGAAGGAGGAGGAGGAGGAGGAGGGGGATCAGTACCTGGTCCACAGAATGACTTTCTCTCCACTTGCAGTCAGAGAAATGTTCTTTGCACAGACGGGGAGATCAGGAGGAGCAGAGGAGGGAGAGGTGGCAGAAGAGGAGATGATGGAGGAAGAGGAGGAGATGGAGGAGGAGGTGCAGACAGAAGGAGATGAGGAGGTAACTGATGTAGAAGTGAAGATGGAGGAGGACACAGAAGAAGTGATGGTTGAGGAGGTGACAGAGGGAGAGAGAGAAGAAGACAAGGTTATGAAGGGACGTAGCGCCTCCTCTCTTCTGCTCCTCGTCACTGCAGGACTCTGCTCTTTGTTCTTCTTCTCATCTTCATTGTCCTCATCGTCCAGCTCCTCCTCCTCCTTCTCATCAGTCAGATGGAATGAGCCTTCCCATGATGCACTGCTCCGATCTAATTATATACAAACACACACTGGTTTTGTTAATGACACCACACCTGAGTGTGTACGGGTGTGTGTACGGGTGTGTGTTTGTGTGACCTTGAGGTGGACTGTCTTCGACAGACTGCTCCAGATATTTGTCACCTGATTGGTTGTGGACAGAGGTGATGTCAGAGTAAAGAGGGTCCAGACTCTTCATGGCTCTGGACACGCCCCCTGAGGTCTGGAGGGACAATAAACTGGTGAGTTGAGTTTCTGCCTGTCACTGGTTCACACCTGGGCCCTGAACTACGAAGCAGGAAGTTCATACTGCCATGGTAACTCATGCTGAACACACAATGACGATACATGTAAATGACATGTGATGGAAACAGATGACATTAAATTCAGATCTGCTCTGGTTCATGAACAGTTTTACCATAAAAACAATCCCAGATGTTTACCAGCTGTTCTTCCTGCATTTAGCAGCTGGAAATTTTGACCTTTTTCTGGATGTTTGTTCTCTTCTTAATTTTTATTATTCAACAGTTTGATCCTCAGCTCTGCTGTCAGTCAAACTGTCCAGGTCTGTGATTGGTTGTATGCAGGAAACCCCGCCCCTTTTATGTGCACTGTCAGTAGGAAAACCTGAGTTAACTTAACGAGTGGATACCCAGAGTCATGTGACCACTTAGTTAGCTAACTTGATTGTTAAGTTCAGCTGGATAAAGAGATCCTGGATATGTTGAACCAACTTCATAGTACAGGACCATGATGAAAAATGGAGGACAGACCTTGTTGCCATGACAGCGAGAGCACCCTTTCCTCGTGTGTCTGCGGATCTTTGTGTTGTGACAGGGCCAGTCTTTATCCACCCAATCACAGTCCTGGAAACATACACGTGATCAGAACAGAGTGAATGCGTGAGAATAATGACTGAAAGCTTTATTGACCTTGTAGTTTTTGTGGGCAGCCATCTTCCTCCTCTGGCGTCGGCTCGTTGCTGGTTGGATTTTATGCCCCTCCTCTTCCTCTTCAAGCTCTGGGAGTGTCACTTCCTCAAAGCCGGCACTGGCTCCGCCTCCTGACACTGGGACAACGGCATCTCCACTGTCTAAACCACACACTCCCTCTTCTGGCCAATGAGCTTCTTCGAACTGTCCGGGACAGGCAGGAGGGGGGCGGAGGTCGTCAAAAAATACCCAGAATTCTGCTTGCAGATGGGTGTGGCCTTTGAGGAGCGTGACCATCTGAGCTTTCAGCTGAGAACCAAGAGAACAGGTGATTTTACCTCAATACGCCGGGACATCGCTGATCAATAATATAAAGATCAATCAGATGGAATTACCTCGTGGATGCCGTCTGGACTCAGTTCAGGACTCGTCTGAAGAGCTTTGATGATTTTCTGATAATGTGATGGATTTTCTCCAAAACTAATTTCTAACTGTCGCAGGAAACGACGGCTGCGGTCAAACGCCTGCTGCTCCTCCCACTGCAGAGACATATACGTAATCAATACCCCAGAGAAAATACATCTGATCAGAGACAACAGATGGTGCCCCCTGTGCTCACCAGGCCACACTGCAGCGCCTGCTCAGGTTGCAGGAATGCGGCGAAGTCTCGGAGGAGGTCTGTCCGATCTCCCAGGATGCACTGCAGTCTTCTGAACAGCAGCACCACTTCCTGTCCGTCTCCCACCTGCTCAAACTTGTTCAGCAGTGACACAAACTCCTCCACCTGTGCAGGTACGTCCTGCAGCGCCTCCCGCACCTGCCAACACACAGACCGAGGTTAACGCGGCTCAGAGCGTCCACGTCTCCGACGGTAACAGTCATCCTCTCACCCGGTTCAGGTAACTCTGGGCGAACGCCACGTCTTTGCTCTCCCGTTGCGGGTCGTTGTCCAGGATGTTTTCATCAAACAGCAGCAGCAGTTTCGCAGAGTCTTTACTGCGCCGCTCTTGACGACGACTCGTCAGGCTGCCGAGAGGTCGGGTGCGACCTGCAGAGACCGAGAGCTCAGGTAAAACACCACTTAGACATTTAGTGACGGACACAACAAAATGACCTCTGACCTCGACCTCTGCCAGGACACCTTCCTCCTCCTCTGGGCGTCCCTTCTCCGGATGGCATCTCCTCATCTCCTCCCACCGTACCACTCCTCCCCTCTTCGGACTCCTCCCCTTTAGGCCCCTCCTCCTCCTCCTCTTCCTCCTCCTCCTCTTCCTGAGAGCCGGCCGATGTCGGCGAATGATCCTCTTCCGAGTCTCCGTCAGCACAGAGACGCCGCTCCGCCGCCAGCCAGGTCAGCTGCTTCATGGTCTCCTGAAAGGTCAGAGGTCAGAGGTGTCATGTGTCCGAAATCCTTCACTAACCGCGACCTCACTGTTCAGTGACTTCAGGACGACGACGACAAAAACAACAAAGACGACGTCAGCTGTTTATTTTAAATATATATTTCATACTTAGTATTAATACATCATTAAATGTAGGAATAAACTTGCTCTGCTCATATTTACATTTTATAGGACAGGTCGGGCTGTTCCAATGCATTATGGGACATAAGAGGGCTTATTTATTTTGGGGGGGTTGTAGTCAGTCAGTCAGCTGAAGGAACCTCACAGTCCTCGAATAGAACAGGAAATAGAACCTTCACATTAGAGCTGAACTCCCATCATGCACCCTGCTTCTGTTTACCTGCAACTCTGGAACAGACAGCACCGACTCCTCTGACGCTGATGACATTACTTCCTCCTCGTCTTCATCCTGTGTGAGGTCATCAAAGTCCTCCTCCTCTTCCTCATCTTCCTCCTCCTCCTCCTCCTCGTCACCCTGTTGGTCCTGATCTTCATCCTTTTCCTTTTCTCCCTCTTCCTCGTCCCTCTCTGCTCCCCCGTCCTCCCGCTGTCCCTCCTCTCCCTCCTGTCTCTGCTCCTCCCCACCTCCACTACCTGTTTCCTCTCCTCCTCCTCCTCCTCGTCCCTCTTCCTCCTCTCCACCAGTCTTGTCTCCTCCACTCAAACTGACCACTCCCACCATTATCAAATCTTCCTCCTCCTCCACCTGACTCTCCTCCTCTCCTGGGGGGCGTGGCCTAGTAGAGGTCTGCTTTACCTCTGCCAGCCCTTCTCTGATTTGTCTGTGGTGCTGTTGCCCAGATGCATGTTGGGAGGAGGTGGTGGGCGGAGCTGGCTCCGTCAACACCATCTCCAGGAGGAGGCAGCAAGGCTTTATGGGGGCAGCTGAGCAAGGGATGATGGGATTTGTAGTGGACATTGAGGGGAGGGGTAGAACAAGGGGGGCAGTACTCTGCTGTGTGCTCTGGCCAATAGGAAGACAGGACTGCTCCGCACAGACAGGGTGAGAGGGGACTGGATGAACAGCAGCCAATGGGGCGGCCCCACAGACAGGAGGCGGAGCCAACAGAAGGGCTCCTGAAACAGGTGAGTCGGAGAGTAACGTGATACCTGGAGGAGAGAGAGACAGGTAGCTGATTGGCTGCACAACTACCTGTCTGTCTGCCGGGGCTTTAGCGAGTGGCAGCAGAAAAGCATTGTGGGCCAGGTTGAAGAGGCGTCTGTGGCGGGGGGGGTGGGGACGGGATGTCTTGCTGAGGTAATGTGGGTGGAGCCTGAGGGTGCAGGTCAGGGGCAGGGAGGGGGCGTAAGAGTTGGCGCCCAGTCGGGTCTTCTGGATGATCTGTTGACTGTTCTACAGGTGAGAAGGTCAGAAGGTCAGAACGTGACCAGGAGGTTAGTTGACGTTTCATATTTGCTAGTGATGAGTCTAACGGACCTTGAGCCAGCTGGGCATGTTGGAGGTGTTTCTGTCCACTGGGGGGCGCTGGTCTCCTGCTTGAACTCTGCTGCAGACGCGTGGCAGCAGTGGAACCACATGATGAGTCATAAACAACTGAAAACACAAGACAAACTTCACCGTCACACCTCCACCTCTTCACCTGTCACACCTCCACCCCTTCACCTGTCACACCTCCACCCCTTCACCTGTCACACCACCACCTCTTCACCTGTCACACCTCCACCTCTTCACCTGTCACACCTCCACCCCTTCACCTGTCACACCTCCACCTCTTCACCTGTCACACCACCACCTCTTCACCTGTCACACCTCCATCTCTTCACCTGTCACACCTCCACCCCTTCACCTGTCACACCTCCACCCCTTCACCTGTTACACCTCCACCTCTTCACCTGTCACACCTCCACCTCTTCACCTGTCACACCTCCATCTCTTCACCTGTCACACCTCCACCCCTTCACCTGTCACACCTCCACCCCTTCACCTGTCACACCTCCACCTCTTCACCTGTCACACCTCCACCCCTTCACCTGTCACACCACCACCTCTTCACCTGTCACACCTCCACCTCTTCACCTGTCACACCACCACCTCTTCACCTGTCACACCTCCACCTCTTCACCTGTCACACCTCCATCTCTTCACCTGTCACATCTCTTCACCTGTCACACCTCCACCCCTTCACCTGTCACACCTCCACCTGTCACATCTCTTCACCTGTCACACCACCACCTCTTCACCTGTCCCACCCCTTCACCTGTCACACCTCCACCTCTTCACCTGTCACACCTCCATCTCTTCACCTGTCACACCTCCACCTCTTCACCTGTCACACCTCCACCCCTTCACCTGTCACACCTCCACCCCTTCACCTGTCACACCTCCACCTCTTCACCTGTCACACCTCCACATCTTCACCTGTCACACCTCCATCTCTTCACCTGTCACACCTCCACCCCTTCACCTGTCACACCTCCACCTCTTCACCTGTCACACCTCCACATCTTCACCTGTCACACCTCCATCTCTTCACCTGTCACACCTCCACCCCTTCACCTGTCACCACACCTCCACCCCTTCACCTGTCACACCTCCATCTCTTCACCTGTCACACCTCCACCTCTTCACCTGTCACACCTCCACATCTTCACCTGTCACACCTCCATCTCTTCACCTGTCACACCTCCACCCCTTCACCTGTCACCACACCTCCACCCCTTCACCTGTCACACCTCCATCTCTTCACCTGTCACACCTCCATCTCTTCACCTGTCACACCTCCACCCCTTCACCTGTCACACCTCCACCCCTTCACCTGTCACACCTCCACCCCTTCACCTGTCACACCTCCATCTCTTCACCTGTCACACCTCCATCTCTTCACCTGTCACACCTCCACCCCTTCACCTGTCACACCTCCACCCCTTCACCTGTCACACCTCCATCTCTTCACCTGTCACACCTCCATCTCTTCACCTGTCACACCTCCATCTCTTCACCTGTCACACCTCCACCCCTTCACCTGTCACACCTCCACCTCTTCACCTGTCACACCTCCATCTCTTCACCGTCACACCTCCATCTCTTCACCTGTCACACCTCCACCTCTTCACCTGTCACACCTCCACCTCTTCACCTGTCACACCTCCATCTCTTCACCTGTCACACCTCCACCTCTTCACCTGTCACACCTCCACCTCTTCACCTGTCACACCTCCATCTCTTCACCTGTCACACCTCCATCTCTTCACCTGTCACACCTCCACCCCTTCACCTGTCACACCTCCACCTCTTCACCTGTCACACCTCCATCTCTTCACCGTCACACCTCCATCTCTTCACCTGTCACACCTCCACCTCTTCACCTGTCACACCTCCACCTCTTCACCTGTCACACCTCCATCTCTTCACCTGTCACACCTCCACCCCTTCACCTGTCACACCTCACAGCTGTTTTAAGACCGTGTGTAGTGATGTCAGTGATGTGACATCATATCAACAGCGAGATGATGTCACCTTGATGACGTTGTCTGGTGGTCCTCTGGGTCCGCTCATCTCTTTGATGCGTTTCTTTAAACTCCATCGATTCTTACACAGCAGGTACGAGCTGATCAGCTGATCCAAGTCAACCGCCCCCTCGAAGTGCTTCAAACCCAGAACGATTAGCCTGCACAGATGCATCATGGGAGACATGATAGTGTGTGAGCATCAGACTCTCAGTGTTGTGCACTTGCTGTGTAGTCGTGTTGATGTACCCGTCTTCTCCTGCAGTGTAAATACTCCTCTGGTGTTGGTTGTGGAGGGCAGGGTCCAGGCTGCACACAGGAAGTAGTTCTGGGTAGAGAAAGACAGGTCGTGTGGCGAAGAGCCAGGCGGCGTGGGCGGGAAGCAGAGGGAAAGCGTGACCTGGAAACAGAATAAGAAGCTGAGACACTGACGGGTCATTTCTCTGACAACACAAACACTTGGTTCTCCTCCTTACTGTTGGTAGCAGGCGTCATCCTCGGGAGCCACCGTCTGGATGCAGAAGGATCTGCAGCAGCCGGTGGATGCGCCGCTCTCTGCTCAACCTCCTGCAGGAGAGCCAGCGCCCCCTGGAGGTTACACACTCTGAAACTGCTGGGGAGAAAAAGCTCCTCCTGACGTCTGGCAAACTGCTGCAACTCGTCCTGGAGAAGGAGATGTATGTGGTTATGCTTTTGACAGAATTTCCTGATTTTGGGGGGGGGGGGGATTTTAGACAGCCGTACTGACTAAAGTGTATGATTTTTAAGATTTTCGATTATCGACGCAACTTCTGGCTTAACTCCGTTCCTCTGTCCTTCAGTTTTCATCTGGATTAAACGTTTAGTTTTACCTTCATGCTAATGTATGTGAAATGCACTGAAAACACATAAACACATACAACTGAAATGATCTTTAGTTCAGTTACAGATTGTATTATTGATTCTGAAGAACATGTTTTACTGTATTTATCAATGTGTTATTGTCTGACCTGTATTTCTTATAATTATTAATAATAATTTCTGTAAAAATTTAAACATTGAATCATTGTGGTTCATTTGAGCATTTCAGACATCAGCTCAGGTGAATGGTTTGGTGGACTCACCAGGTAACGTCTGGTGATGCAGGCTTCCTGTTTCAGTGCGTCGACGTGATGACTGAGCAGGTGAACTTGAGTCAGCAGCTGGATGTGCTGTGACAAACATTCAGTCAGTTCATGATGGAGCTCGATAGATTCATCACAGCTGTTAACAGTTACTAACGACCTTTTCATGGCCTCAGATAATGGACTTGTCTCTTACTGGTCCTGTTGGATCTTAGTGCAGCATCTGACACCACAGATCATAAGATTCTGTTGCAGAGACTGGAGCAACATGTCGGGCTCAAAGGAACATCAGACTGGTTTAAATCATATTTATCAGATAGATTTCAGTTTGTTCACGTTAACAGTGACTCCTCCATGCACACACAAGTTAGTCATGGAGTTCCACAGGGTTCTGTCCTTGGACGGATACTCTTCACTTTGCATTTGCTCCCTTTAGGCAAAATCATCAGAAAGCACCTCGTACACTTCCACTGTTATGCAGATGAAATCCAGCTGTACATATATGAAGTCTGATGAATCTAATCACTTAAGCTGCTTTCAGACCTGCACTGAACTCCGGAGATTCTCTGCCCTTTCTCCAGAGGAGGTGCACGTGTGAACGCAAATGAGTGACTTTGTCTGCCTGACCTCCTCGTATAAATTCGGGAGAAAGTCGGTAGAATCCGATGAGAGAACACAGCATGGGGATAACCCGCTGGATTCACCGCAAGTTTATTGGGGAAGTTGATAACGCTTTTAACATGTAACAGACGTGTTAACATTTTTTAAATTAAAAATAGACGAAGAAATAAATATCTCCCGCTGAAAAAGCGGTGTCCCAAACGTAGAAGACACAGATGAAGACGTCAAGAGACTTTGTGGTGATAAGAGCTGTGTCTGTGTGTCCATTACCTCCTGCCCCCCTCGCCTGAATAATGTGGAGGATCTGATGCTTTTGTGAACACTTCTGTGGAGAAAAGCTCTGGGGGGGTCGTTGATCAGTATGGTTGGGTAGGGTAATTTACGTACCTGCTGTATCTGCTGCTGCAGCTTTAGTTTCTGGGCGGAGTCCAGGTGGAAGGTGGGGCTAACCAGGCTTGGCAGCACTAAGACAGGTGAGGTGAAGTTGAGTTGTGGGGTGGGTGTGTCCTTCCGATTTATGTTGTCATGGTGATGGTTGGTCGTGTCCTGCAGCGCCCTCCTCTGCTGCAGAGCTTCATACTGTTTTTTGAACATCTGCCGTCGCTCTGTTAATAGGTCGGCTAACGGTGCCTCGAAACTGCAGACAGAACACTCGAGATGTTCTTAAGGTTCTTCATCTATTCTTAACTTGTTCTATACATTCTGCACCTGTTCTATTTCTTCTTTCCTGACTCACTGAGGCTGTGAACTAAAGTCTGATAAAAGACTGAACAATGTGCTGTGTTAACAGTATGTCGCCCCCTGCTGTACTCTTCTTCATGTTTCTGTTTGAAGAAGCAGCAGCAGCTGAGGACATTTCTTTTCCTCCCGACCCAAACAGTAACAGCACGTCTTTGCTGCACCGTCCCAACGGGAGGACGCCACTCTGATTGTATGTCTGGACTGTTCATGTACACAACACAACATTTATTCTCAATAAAATCAATAATAATGATCAATAGTGGTGGGGGGGGGGGGGGTTGTCCAGCCTGGTGGAAACACTGGTTTGCACTGATGATTGTGTTTCTATAGATGAATGTGTTCATACATAGGAATGTCTTGAAATCTGAGAACAGAAGTTTCTGCAGTTTTACCGTAAAGCCTGAGGGATATTGAATTTAGGTGCAGTCTGTGACGGGGCCTCCTCTTCCTCGGCTGGCTCCTGCCCCTCAGCTCCCACCTCCTCCTCCTGGAGCTGAAGAGACAGCATCACGTGAAGTGAGGTTATGTTATTTACATTCATTTACTTATATTCTTTAATGAAAATATATTTGTATCTGCAAGTTTATATATAACAGTTTCAGAAACGTCTTTGTGATTAGTTTCTGGTGGAAATTTGTTTTGTTCCACAGGATAATTCTTTGCTGTAAAACCATGAGTGACCAATGCTCCTGAGCGGTAGCACTGTATCCTGGTCCTTAAATAACCATGAAGTGGCCTCACTGTCTCAAAGAGCTCATCCAGCAGCTCGTTGACTTCCCTCTCTGAAGAAGAAGAAGAAGAAGAAGAAGAAGAGTGAACACAGCGCCCCTTTAGTGGTGATTCATACACTTCAAGAATTCAAGTCCAAAGAGTCAACATGCCGTCGACAGGACTGATCTGAGAGTGAGACAGGAAATGGATGAAGACACCTACTGGTGATCTGGACAGCTCGGTCTGTCCTGTAGTCCTCCAGGTCGGGTTCATCTTTGTCGTCCAGGAAGTTATATTCAGGGTCATCATCGTCATCTGCTTCCTCTAGTGATGTATGCAAAAGCAACAACAACAACAACAGACACAATTCCTGTTTGTTGGAGTAGACACCAGGAAGCTCTGGTTCTGTCGGGACTACAGTCATCGCTCAACACACTGACACACTTTTTATTTATAGATGAAAACCAATTCATCGCTCGGACAAAGCCCGACTAAATTAATCATGGAAGAAGTAGTGATTGATGAACAGTTTTTAATTGTGATGTAAGGTTTTAAAAATAAAACGTCCTGTAGTAACACAATCAATAACTTTGTCCACATAACATGTTACACATATTTACATGTTCATGTCTGGACTTAAGCGACAAATGATTGAAAATGTTAATTACAGTTTGGGTTCTGAAAAAATAAACAATGAGGCAGACTAAATAAATATGATCGTCTCAGACTCTAACCTTCACTGTCAGGGACCATGAGACCCTGCAGCCACTTCGTCCAGTGACGGTCCTCCTCCTGCAGGGCGGCGCTCAGGTCGTACATGTCAGCTGTGATATCAGGGGCCAGAAGCTCCGCCTCCAGCTGACCCAGAGGGATGTTGACCAGACGAACTTTAGAGCGTGTTCGGAATGCCAGACAGCCTTCATCATCACCGTCCTCCTCATCATCATCTTCAGCCTTGCTATGCAGAGACTGAGACACAGACCATTAGTGTGTGGGTGGGGCTTAATGTAACCTAGTTTGAAGTGTGGCTGAATCTAAAAATTACCAGATAAAGGGTGCGGGTGGGGGTTAGTGTTACTTGGTTAAAGGTGTTTGTGGAGCTTGGGTGGTGTTACCTGGTTAAAGGTGAGGGTTGAGCCAGAGTCAAGCTCCTCCTCCACAGCATTGAGTCTATCCATGAAGGATTCAGCAGGAGCTGAAAGGAGCTGCTGACAGGTGGAGATCATCATATGCTGCCTCAGGTGACCTGGAGAGCTCTACACAAGGAAAGAGTCAGAGACAGGTCAGAGAGTACCTGTAGGAGTCAGAGAACCTGTAGGAGTCAGAGAACCTGTAGGAGTCAGAGAACCTGTAGGAGCTCATTGGTCCTCTGGTTGTCTGGACTGAAATATCTTGAGAGGTGAAGACAAACTGTCTCCATCACTGAGGAAGATCTACACACACACACACACACACACACACACACACACACACACACACACACACACACACACACACACACACACACACACAGTAGATGTGAAAGGTTAAAGGTTCACTAACTTCCTCAGCTGTGTCTTCATCCTCCTCTTCATCATCAGGACAATACTCTTCATCATCATCATCCTCGTCTTCATCAAGATCAATGTCCACAAACTGGGGAGGCTGCGAGACAGACAAGTGAGAGACAGAGACGTGGTAAGAGAGACAGACAGGTGAGAGAAAGACAGATAGAAATCATCTCTGTAACTCACCTTGACTGTGTTCACAACTGACAGACTCCAGTTCAGTGGCTGCAACCAGACAGGTGGACAGACAGACAGACAGGTGAGGGACAGTGGTTAAACAAATTAGTTTTAATGTAAAGTAGCAGAGAGGATCATGGGAGGTGGACTTCACCTGTCCTTCCTGGACAACCTGTTTCAGTCTGGACCGAGTCATCTTAGGCTCCTGATGGAAACAGACAGTCAGTCAGAAAGTCAGGTACAGAGACAGACAGGTAGACAGGTTGTCTCTTCACATGATGAAACATGGAGACTCACAAACATTGGAAGGTCCTGAGTTTCTCTGATGGCAGTTTTCATCATGGCCACCACATGTTCGTGTGTAATCACCTCCTGACACGGAACACAACACAAGTTACATACCTGTGTAGAATGTCATTTTACATATAAGACTCATCGTGTGCGTTTTTATATGTGTGTGTGTTTAATGTGTGTGTATCTGGGTGTGTTTGTGCGTGTCACTCACATGCAGGATGGCCCGCACGTTGCTGGACGTCAGGTTGTGCTGTCTGGACTTCCTGTCCAGGTCGATGTCCAGTCGTCCCAGTTCATCCTCACTGGACTCGTTCCTCTCCGTGGTGACCACCTCCTCCCTCTTCACCCTTCCCACCTCTTGTGAACGACTCACCACCAAGGAACTTCCTGTGCGAGGCTTGGACACTGTCGCTGACTTCCTGTCCTGTCTAAAGACACTTGCCTGTCCGTCCACCTTCAGACATTTAAAAAGCACAGGACAGACATTTCCGGCTGCTAGGCGTCTCCGACCCGTCCTCTGAAACACAGCAGATGATCAATACTCACTTATACATCTTTGAGTCTAAGTGAATATTCGGACCACATTTCAAGAAATTCCCTCCAGACATTCTTGAGATATCGTGTTCAGAGTATGAGACGGACAACCTGAAAACATTATGCCTCTGACTACTTGCTGTCGCTGGGGCGGAGGCATGAGAATGAATGAAAATAAAAGGTTTAAATGCCAGTTTGATTTCTTGTGAGCTCACGTCCCTGTTCATGTTAACACACTGATTTCATTTTTTGTGTCACTGAGGACACATCTGCAGGTAATTTCTAACTGAAGAATTTTGTTTTACATCAAAAGTCAATCTTCATATTTACATTTTCAACTTGGAAATGCTTAATTGAGCAGGTTTGTGGTTTTTATGGTAAAAATACACATAGTTTAGCTTTAGTTTGACACACAAAAATATATCACGTGACCAGGCTATAACAACAAGACGTGTGGAAGGGAAGAAACATTAGAATCCCAAGATGAGGACACACACTGTCTCTGAAGACACACACTGTCTCTGAGGACACACTCTGTGCACCACACAACAGTGTAGAGTCACTGTGGTGAGTGTTCAAGTCCCAGAGAGAGAGGGGGGGGCTGTCACAAGGTAAATGTGTAAACTATCTGTCCCCAAATAAATATTAATTTCACAGGATGAAGCTACTTAACGGATCAAAGTATTAAAGTATGTGAGGTTCTCCTCCACTAACACTCCCAGTACATCAGTATCAGTAAGTGAAGCAGACGCAGTCTGTGGTACTGGGAGCACTTTACGGGTCAGGTTGGTTCTGTTGGGCTCCAGCAGCTGACAGAGGTTCATCCTCTGAGGAGAATCTAGATCTTTCAGAAACTCATCAGAGGAGCTCAAAGGATCTTGTGGGTCTCTGAAGACCCTGGTCCTCCTCAGAGACTCGAACAATCCACACCAGCTCCACGGATCCTCTGAGAACATGATGTCATGGTTCAAAGGAAGGGATTGGTCAGTGGGCGGAGCTTTATGCTGTTTGATCTCTGATCTCCAACTTAACCTGGAGCAGGTCAGCTGCTCAGCGTAAGTTACCATGGTGATTTACCTGATAACAAGGGAACGGGCTTCATAGGACTGAAAACTCCTTCAGGTTAACTGACCCGTTTTACCTGAACTGACGCAGGTTACTGACCCGGGTCACAGACAGTGTCTGCCACAGTGATTTAGCGCCGTCAGCTGAAAGCGGCTCATTCAATAACAGCAGCTAACAGCAGCTAACAGCAGCTAACAGCAGCTAAGCTAACACAGTACGAGCCCCTGAGCTAACTGATTATTTCTGTGTAGTGGTTTATGGTGAGATGGTGGATGAGAGAGGGACGAGCAGAGAAAGAAAGAACAGAAAGTTTGTCTTTTACCGTCTCACTGATGTCGGCAGCCATCACTCCGTCATGTTAGCACTTTTAGCTCAATTAGCTCTACTTCCGCCAACAACAATGACGTTTCCGGGCCGAGTCCTTCACAATAAAAGCAGAGTGTCGGGAGGTTTGTGTTTTGTCGCCTCCTGCTGTTCATGGAAATAAGACATAGGTGGGGGGTGCAGGGTTGGCCGGAGAAGATAAGAGGGTGAAAACCTTCAGATGGTTTTCATGTTCATATCAGTTCAAGTTAACAACTTCTATGTTGTTTTTATATCTCACAAAACATGTCATGAGTGAAATCTGCAGTAAAATATAACTGACAAACACACACACACACACACACATACATTTGATCATTGTTGTGAAATATGAGGCTCTACTGTCAATCCAGCTTCTCCATATCTGTGATTGGTTATATGCAGTAAACCCCGCCCCTTGTTTGTGCACTCGCTCATATCTCGTGGAAAACCTTAGTTAACTTGAGGAGTTGATCACCATTGTCATGTGACCACTGAAGCCCAATTCATGGTACTGCTTACAACGGCGTAGGTTCCGTGAGTGCCTACGTCATAGCTTCAACGCAGATCTGCTTTGTTAGGTTAATTTGAGCCGGATATCGGAAAGATATCCAGGGGACGTTGAGCTCTCTTCGTGGTTCAGCCTCCAGATGTTTATAGTACATTTCTATAAATATAAATGATATAAATGAAGATTGAGGTCAGTTTCTGCTACGTCAGCAAATCCTGTCATTGTGTGTGTGTGTGTGTGTGTGTGTGTGTGTGTGTAGGGAACTGCTGTGGAAACACTTCTGCAGGAATCCAGCACATTGTTACCATAGAAACTGTGTTTCCATAGTAGTAACAGTCAGTGTGTGTGTAGTTGTATTTCCATCTCAGTGAGGACCAGTCGGAGTTCTTGTCCTCACACACTGAAGACAAGTGAGGACACAGATTTAAATTGTGATCAGGTTTGTGTGAGTCCTGGTCTAGGTCCAGATCCTGTTCGTGTTCCTGTTCCTGGTCCTGGACCAGGTCTTGACGACAGACTGTAAATGAATGAATGCACACGTCTCTACTTCCTCTAAGAATGAAGCTAAATTATCTCGGGTTCAAACTCTGCCATCTTGTGGTGATGATGTAATTTACAGTCAGAGTCTGTGTAGTGATCCTGGAGTGGAACTCTGGTATCAAGGTCCTGCCCACTCAAGCTCTCGACCAATCAGGAGTCAGTGTCAGCTGTCAATCATGACGTCTCAGCCTATTTTTATATCAAATAACTGATTGAAACCAAACTGATCAGAAACACTTGAACAAACGTCAAAGAGAAGAACGAGCTGAAGCGACAGAAACATCTTTACGAACATTTATTTAACGTCTACTTTGAGTTTTCTGTTTGGTTCATGTCCCGTCTGCTAACATGGAGGAGAAGGGTTTATGACCTATACGGCCCCCAGGGGGCGATGCAGATGATGTGACAGTAGTTACCCGATCTTTGTCTCATTGACTGTGGACAGTGACGGGGGTCGGGGGGGGGGGGGGGGGGGACCTGGATGTTGCTGGAGCGGCTCTGGAGCAGGAGGGGGAGGAAGGAGGAGGGAGGGGGGAGGAGCGATGCAGCGGCTCAGTCTCAGTCAACATCATCGATAACTAACGATGAACGTTCTTCATCTCTGCGGTAAGAAAACACTTCATCTTCTTCATCAGCTGAGTGTGTGTTTCCGTGTGTGTGTGTGTGTGTGTGTCTCTGTGTGTGTCGCCAAATGTGACGGTTTGAGGATGATGCAGTAAATACAGCGTTTATCAGATCTCTCACACACACACACACACACACACACACAGACACACACACACACACACACACACACACACAGACACACACACACACACACACACACACACACACACACACACACACACACACACACACACAGACACACACTGGTGTGTAAATATAGAAATCACTGCGTCAGAGACTGATGTTAAAAGAACAGAATTCCTTCACAGTCTGACATCTTCATCATCTTCATCCTCCTCATCATCAGTGACTGTATAAAAGGACAACCACCGACTGTAGTTAACAGACCAGTTGTTCGGTCAGTAGTTGGTTAACTGCTTGTTTTAGTTTTTCGTCCACATCTGCACATCCTGCAGGGATCAGACGACACCGTCACATCAGCATCTCATTATCTGCTCCGTCATGATTGGCTGTTCACAGGTGAACTGATGTTGTTTTCTCTCCTCCTCATGTGACGTCTCGTGAAGGACGGCTGCTCTGTGTTAAGCTCGGTGCTCAGGGAGTCTGAGGTGAGGGATCATGGGAGATGGAGGTCCCCTGCAGACCGAGGGAAATGCCCTCCTCAAAGCCGTCTTCCAGGGAAAGCTGAGGCTAACCCGCCTGCTGCTCGAGGGTGGCGCCTACATAAATGAGGGCAACGAGCGCGGAGAGACCCCCATCTCCGCCGCCTGCTTGGGGAGCTATGATGACCCGCAGACCCGGCAGAGGATGCTGCGTTACCTTCTGGAGAAAGGTGCGGACCCAAACATCCCAGATAAGAGCGGCAGGACAGCGCTGATGCATGCGTGTGCCGAGCAGGCGGGGAAGGAGGTGGTGACGTTGCTGCTGGAGAACGGAGCTGATCCCAGCCTCAAAGATTACTCTGGATCCTCCGCCCTCGTCCATGCTATCAACAAAGGCGACCATGACACCCTGCAGGTCCTGCTTGATGCCTGCAAGGCAAAAGGCAAGGAAGTTATTATTATCACCACTGACACATCTCCGTCAGGAACTAAGAAGATAAAACAGTACCTCAACTCTCCCCCCTCCCCAGCTATCGTGGATAAGTTGTCTCCGGCCTGTATGTCTCCCTCGGAGGTGGAGATCGCCACCTCCTCCCCAGGAAGAGATAAGAGCGACGAAGGGATTTTCAGCTTTGCCCTCACATCAGCTTTACCTTTACCTTCAGCTCGACCTCCAGGTGAGAAGAGGCCACCGCCTCGCAAACTGCTGAAGAGGCTGAACTCGGAGCCCTGGGGCCTGGTGGCGCCCTCTGTGCTGAGCAGCGTTTCTCAGGACCGGGTAGACCGAGGTCTGGAGGAGGAGAGTTGCTGTGATCTCAGCAGGACGGTTGCTGAGATTAACGGCCTGTCAATCACAGAGCCGGTCAGACCTCTGCTGTCACGGCGACACAGCATCGAAACCCATGACCCCTGCTCCCCCAAACTCATGGACCGGTCCTGCTCAGAGGACTGCCCCACCCTCTCTGGCTCCTGGGCTGACAAAGTTCAACAACACCAGATCTTGTATCGTAGGAACACGGCCCCGGAGTCACAGGAAAATGCTGGAGGATCTGGGGCAGTTCCAGCTCGGGTCCTGGCTTATCCAAAACTGACCCGGATGGAGCACTATGAGTCAGACACTCACCTCTGTCCAGAGTCCATCCCTGGATCTCCAGACTCGGGTCGGGTGTCTGTGGAGCGGAGGAGGTACAATGCCTCCCCTATGTCTCTGTTCACCAGCTCCCCCAGGGAGTCACTGGAGAACATCCCCAACTCTGTGTCCCCCATTACCATGCGCCGCCGTCCCCCAGGAATCCTGGAGCGAAGAGGCTCTGGGACTCTCCTGCTGGACCACATCTCCCACACCAGACCTGGCTTCCTGCCTCCACTCAACATCAACCCTCAGAGACCCATCCCCGACATCCGTTCAAATGGTAAGTCCACCTCCCCGGTTCACGCTGCACACAAGATCCTGGTCCCGGTGGCCCCGGCTTCGCCCAAAAGGGGGCTGGACTTCAAGATGAAAAAGAAACTCATGAGGAGACACTCAATGCAGACGGAGCAGATGAAGCAACTCTCCACCTTCCAGGAGATTCTGGCTGAGAAGGTCGTTGAGTCCAATGGAGATTGATGACAGGAGGCTTCGGAGCAAGGCATGATGGGTAGCTGAAGAGATGTAACCACGATGAACACATTTAAAACCACATCTTTGTATCTGTGGAGAGCTGCATCTACGAGGAGTTCCGTTAAACCAGATTTAAATCTGAAACTAGAATCTGATTCTGAGTTAACATCAGATTAATTTAAGGCTGTAACAAACAGAACTTCCTGAAAATTTTCATGATGTTTTGATGCTGAAAACTTCATGAAGTAAATCTCAGAGGTGGAGTCATGTGACACCTGTTTGAAGAGCTTCAGGTTTGCATTCACATGAATCTTAGATATTTTGACTTCACTACTGAACTGTCGATGAGTCCGGACTTAAAATGAGCAGGTCTCTTCTGTTCAGGTCCTGATTGAGTCGCCCAAGTTCCCTCTGAGCTGAACCAATCACAAACTCTTACAAATATAACATTTCCTCCAGTCGAGTAGAAAAATATTTATTTCACAGAGAAAAGCGACGCGAATGTTTGTCTCCCCTTCGATGATTTAAAGTGTCGACGGCCAGGAGACGTGTTTGAGATTATTTGGCTTTGAAACTGAGGAGTCTTGAAATACGAAACAAAAAATATAAAGTCAATAAAATTCACAGTTTGTCGTTAAGTTAAATGTCACATTTTCAATGAAAGGTCAGAAATTGACATTTATTTAGTTTCATATAATCTTTGCTAAGGAAACATTAAAGTGTGGAGTTCAGGTTTCGATCAGATGAAACATTTATTTTCTGAGTTTTGTCGAGTCATCGTCGTCGTCCTCTGATGAACCACAGGAAGTTTTCTGGGTTCAAATTTCTTCACTTTCCTGAAGCTTCCTCTTTTATCCACTTAATTTAAAAACAGATGAACGTGACGACGCTCAGACTTGATGTTTACAGATGCACTAACTTGCACCAAGGTCGTGTCCATGTTCCAGCTGAAGAAGACGGTCGGAGGCTCTGAAAACTAAAAATAACATAATGAATTTTGTTTCATTCATTCATAATGAATCGACTTTGCTGTTCATACAGTAACTTTTCACTGTTTCAGTGTAAATTAATCTTTATTTCACAGAGAAAACGTTGCAACACACGAAACTTAAGGTCTAACTTCCAAAGACGCTGTGTTGTCTGTAAATACCGGAATGACTCCTGGTTCACAACAGTCACAGGTCACAGGTCAAAGGACAAAGGCCCAGAGTCCAGTTCAGACTGATTCAGCACAAAAGTTGTTCACAAACTGAAACTAAAGAATGTTTCACCACTGATAAACATTAATAATCCTGTTACGTCGTCGTGACGACCAGCAGTGAATCAAACAGGCCACACATCGGCATCGTTAACAAACTGCAGCTGATGAACCAATCAAACACACCGAGTTCAGCTGTTCCATCAATTCCAACTCATCGCTGTAGTTGCCATGGTTTCTGAATCTTCCCTGTGACTGTAAATATTGGAAAAATTAAAAACTACAGGAAGTGAAGTTGTAGTTTTTCTCCTGGTTGTCACAGAGTCTGTTTCATATTTGAAGAGTTTTGTTCCTCAGCTCATTCACTGTTGATCTGGATTCCAAAACCGTTTCTCCATCTGACATGATGTGAACAGTGGAACCTGGATTTACTCTGAACCTGATCTTCACCTGAAACCTGACACATTTACATAAATGTCCCTTTTATTTGTATGAAATTTAATATAAAGATTAAAGGCTCCAGGATCCATGAGTACTGAACTCTAAGAGGTTTTAAACTTTCAGGTCTGAGGGTTCATCTGTAATCAGGTTCAGACTGGTTGAATCAGGTTAAATCTAGTTCAGACGTGGGTCCAGCCCTTGCTGTTGTTGATACTTGAAGTTTAAACTAAAAGTATTTTTGTAATCCCGTCAGCTGAATCTGTGTGAATCTATTTTTCTTCTTTAGTTGTGACGCAAACTGTGGAATAAAAACTTGTTTCATCTTCTATTGTAAGAACAGTGACTTTCACCGGTCAGTGATTTATTGACCTGAGCCTCATCTATATATAGATGTCTCACTCCTTTAACATTCGTGAGTCAAACACAGGACTAGTCACAGAGATAGGACAAAGATGCTTCCCTCTGATTCATATTGAAGGATACAAAAACACATTCTGTAACGAGACATTAAAACCCACTCAAATTTAAACAGTGAGACATCTTTTCACCGTACACTTTAATAAGAGGACAGTTCAGGTGGGTGCAGATAGAAATCTCACTTTGTTAAACAGACAGATTCCATAGTGACACCATTACAAAGATGGGACAGACACTGTGGAATGAAAGTTGATATCTTCACGATTATTCATTTGAATTGATCTCACGTTCCAAAAACATCATAAAGCTTATTTGATTGAACATAAACAGAGATAGGAGTTAAAGATGTGTCACTCTGTAGGACACAGTGGCATATAAACATAGTGTAATGAGATGTATCAACACAGATAGGAGTGTAAAGTATGAGCATCACTAGGTTCATTTTTTGAAGAACTTCTTGTTGAGCAGGAAGATGAGCAAGTTGACGTTTATCTTCGCTTTATCGAACATCTTCATCACGGCCACGCCCTCATACTGCAGCTGCAGCAGATCCTACACAGACACACAGACACAGACACAGACACACACAGACACACACACACACACACACACACACACACACACACACACACACACACACACACACACACACACACACACACACACACACACACACACACAACACAGACACAGACACAGAGAGAGAGTTTTCACCTACAGGTAACATACCAGCAGGACTGATGGAATCTGGCCCGGTTTGTACCTGGTATTTGAGCAGAAATTCTTCCATCTCGACTCCAAGAAACCGAGTTTTGACTCTGAAGCTTCCTCGCTCTGGTCCAGCAACGATGTCAAACACCACATTTTTAAACCTGGAACAGGAAACCACACACAAGTGTTTACGATGCTAAAACACGCAAAACACTTAACGACATTAAATGGACAGTTCACTGATAAATTTAAATTCCTTTATTATCTGGGATGTGTGTGTGTGTGTGTGTGTGTGTGTGTGTGTGTGTGTGTGTGTGTGTGTGTGTGTGTGTGTGTGTGTGTGTGTGTGTGTGTGTGTGGGGGGTGTTTGAGATTTACAATTTGCGTCGTATAATAACATGACGTATACACGTGTGTTCTCACTGTGTCGGAGGCAGGTCTTCGATCTCCAGCAGAACTCCCTTCTCCTGCAGCCGGGTGGCGCTGTAACTGAGTGCAGGAGGCTTCTTCTTCCCTGTGCTCTCTGCTGTCTTCTTTTTGTTGGATTTACTGTCAACCAATCACATTGAGTCAGTGTTTCAATCTTCTGTGATGACAAACTCAAACAGCCAATGAAAGTGGGATGTTCCACCTGTACCTGGCAGTCAGATTGTCTAGACAGGAAGTGATGTAATGTCTGTAGTAGTCCACCTGTTCAGTTTGGAAGCTGCTCTTCACCTCCAGACTGCTCAGAGTGTGACGGAGCTTCAGTAGCTCCGCCCCCCGACGCTGACGGCGCAGCCGCTGCTGACGGATGTCCTGTAAGTGGGGGTGTGATTAAAAGATTTTAACCCGGTTTTAAAAATCACATCATGTTTAGTTCTAAAAACAAATGTGACAATGTTTCTTCAGATTTACAAGGTCACTGGATTCTGTTGTTTTGATGAGAACGTGATGAACTCACTTCACAACCTCCTTGAAGCTAATGACCTGAAAACCTGAACGTACATCAGTAAAATGTCTGAAATATTTTTGTGATTATTGGAATGTCAACAACATGTACTATATACTTTAGTTATTGTGAAATTCTTTTGATTAGATTATGTCTTTATTGTAATTTAACTCAGAGGCTTCGTACAACATCTGACAGGTTTTAACCGTTTCATGAAGGTTTTTAACAAGAGCTCTGATTGGTCAGCAGTGAAGGAACAAGAAGTTTGTGTGTGTGTGTGTTACCTTGGCAATCATCTGTAAGATTTGGTTTTCAGTCTGAGGTGATGTCAGGACGCCAAGTCCCTCTAGACGACGAAGACTCCTCAGAATCTTCCTCTTCTTCTCCTCCAGACTCAGGTTGCCGTTAGCGACCAATGACTGGTTTCTCTTCATCTTTTCAGGGGTTCGAGCATCTTGTTGTGCTCTTCGCTGCATCAGCCAATCATGGCAGACTTCCTGTTTGGACAGACCACTTACAGTTTCTGTCTTCTGTCTTACCGTAACCGTAACTTGACCTAACTACACCCATCCAAACTAAACGTGATCTAAACTAAGTTGTCCTAAACTAATTGAACCTGACCTAACACAAATGACAATCAAATGCCAGTTTGTGACTGGAGGCTTAACAACCTAAGTTACCTTAACAAGTCAGCTATTGCTTCGCAGTTTATGTTAGCTAACGTTTACTTACCAAGTTCTTTTGCTAACTCTGGTTTTCTTCTGTTTCAATCACTTCTTTACTTCAGCTGAAGTTAGCAACCAGCTCATCTCATTAATTCATGTAACGATGTGAGGGTCGCTGTAACGTAAACACGTATGAAGGTATGAATGTGTGTGAGTTACCTGGTCATGTGATGGGGACCTTCTCAGGATGTCACTCAAAGTGTCACCTGGTTGAGTCCTGATGATGTCGATGATCAGCTGCTTTGTGCTGGAATTTTTTAGCAATAGTTTTAAAAACATCATAAAAGGCAAAATAACTGATCTTAGTCCCATGAGCAAGGTAACAGACTAATTAACACAAGCAGGTGACGCTAACAGGCTCAGTTACCTGAGCAGCAGACCTCTGGCGTCTGGTTTGTCATCAGAGTCGTTGAAGATGTCGAACTTGTTGGTGAGAGTCAGAGAAACTTCGGTCTTACAGCTGTGAGTCAGAGCTGACTCTGGGTCGGATGGAGATAATGAAGACTCTCCTGGAGGACAGAAAACATTCAGACTCAGATGGGTTCAGACCTGAAGATCCTCATGTTCCTCATGGTGGCGCTGACTCATCAAGTCCTGAAGCTGTTCACAATTTACAGAATTAAATAAATATATAAATATATAGTTCTGTTTCGTTGTAAACGTGTGCGTTTTCTTACACTATCTTACATGTTGATACTTCAAAAATGATTCTCGTCATCAGTGAGTTGTCTCTACAATATCCTGTCACTTGTTATAGTTTGTGTTCAGAGCTTTTTATAAACAGTCTGTGATGCAGTGTGAAGTTAGAAAACTCTGTGTTCATCCTACCTGGTTTATCTGCACTGAAGATTTTATAATCAATGTTTTTCCTCAAATGAAGCTGAATTTTCTTTATTATACTGTATGTGTAGTTTATATATAAGTTTGAATGATTTACTCAAGTGATGTTATTGTTTCATATTTTTTCAGTCTGTTAAACAACCGACAATCTTAATTTTGAACAAATCACGTGTTAAAAATAACTCAACACTGAACTTCTGATGAATAATAAACACAAAGAGACATTTGTGAAATTAGTAGGTAGATTAAACATTCTGTCAATCATTCATTCATTATAAAAATGCCACGGCTTTGTTTCTTGATCTAATTAATGAATCAACTATCAATAATAAAGTAGGAACACTGCAGTAGAAGTTGTAGGAGTTGCAGTACCAATGAGTTCCTGCAGGGGGGGCACTGGTCCGAGGTCTTGCAGCAGCAGTCTGAGCGGGTCAGAGGAGTCAGCACACAAAACGTCCTGATGCTCCAACAACAGCTGAACAAAGAAACACAGAGGAAACAGTAAACTGCGTCCAGGTCCAGACTGAGGTCCAGGTCCAGACTGAGGTCCAGGTCCAGACTGAGGTCCAGGTCCAGACTGAGGTCCAGGTCCAGACTGAGGTCCAGGTCCAGACTGAGGTCCAGGTGCAGTGTGTCCTCACCTTGTGCGTGTTGAGCAGCTCACTGACAGAGATGTAGATGACGGGTCTGCTGACGACGAGCAGCTCGGAGAACTCGTCCACGCTGAATCGCTCCTCAGGTTCAGGAACGTCACACACACTCAACAGGAACCTCCTGTTAGGGTTAGGGTTAGCTGTCAGATGTGGTTCTCTTCTGTAACGAGCAAGAACCTGAACCACAGTCACATGGTTACCATGGTCACGCTGACACTGACCTGAACCTGTTATGAGTCTGGCTGATGTACTGGTTCAGAGCTCTAACGTGGTATCCGTCTCCGTGGAAGCGTTTGTTGGCAGCGGCGTGTTGCAGCATGCGAGCAATAGAGCCCAGGACGTGGCGCTGCTCCGGTTGCAAGGATGAGCCGGCCGACCGGTCCACGACATCGAACCCGTCCGGAGCCACGATGGCCGGGTTCATGTAGCGATAGTAGACCAGGTTACCTACGATCTGTCAGAGGTTCCATGTTATGAAAATCTGAAGGTTCTTAACAACCTGAATGTTTTTACAGGTTCTACTGTTCAAATATTTACACAGGTTCAATACACGTGTTGCGTTTCACCCCCCCCCCCCCGGGCTCTACTTCCTGTTGCTCACCTTGTAGAGCTCGTCATCGCTGGCGTCAGGAAACTTCGTCTTCAGAGCGTCTCTGAGAACCTTCGCTGTATAACGTAAACCGTACCTGAGACGACAACGTCAGGGGGACAGGTGAACTGGTTGGACAAGTGAACTGTTGAGGAGGTGAAGTGGTGAAGTGGTGAGGAGGTGAACTGTTGAGGAGGTGAAGTGGTGAGGAGATGAACTGTTGAGGAGGTGAAGTGGTGAGGAGATGAAGTGGTGAGGAGGTGAAGTGGTGAGAAGGTGAAGTGGTGAAGTGGTGAGGAGGTGAAGTGGTGAAGTGGTGAGGAGGTGAAGTGGTGAGGAGGTGAAGTGGTGAGGAGGTGAAGTGGTGAAGTGGTGAGGAGGTGAAGTGGTGAAGTGGTGAGGAGGTGAAGTGGTGAGGAGGTGAAGTGGTGAAGTGGTGAGGAGGTGAAGTGGTGGACAGGTGAAGTGGTGAGGAGGTGAAGTGGTGAGGAGGTGAAGTGGTGAAGTGGTGAGGAGGTGAAGTGGTGAAGTGGTGAGGAGGTGAAGTGGTGGACAGGTGAAGTGGTGAGGAGATGAACTGTTGAGGAGGTGAAGTGGTGAGGAGATGAAGTGGTGAGGAGGTGAAGTGGTGGACAGGTGAACTGTTGAGGAGGTGAAGTGGTGAGGAGGTGAGGAGGTGAAGTGGTGAGAAGGTGAAGTGGTGGACAGGTGAAGTGGTGAGGAGATGAACTGTTGAGGAGGTGAAGTGGTGAGGAGGTGAAGTGGTGGACAGGTGAAGTGGTGAGGAGATGAACTGTTGAGGAGGTGAAGTGGTGAGGAGGTGAAGTGGTGAGGAGAAGAAGTGGTGAGGAGGTGAAGTGGTGGACAGGTGAAGTGGTGAGGAGGTGAAGTGGTGGACAGGTGAAGTGGTGAGGAGGTGAAGTGGTGAGGAGGTGAAGTGGTGGACAGGTGAAGTGGTGAGGAGGTGAAGTGGTGGACAGGTGAAGTGGTGAGGAGGTGAAGTGGTGAGGAGGTGAAGTGGTGGACAGGTGAAGTGGTGAGAAGGTGAAGTGGTGAGGAGGTGAAGTGGTGAGGAGGTGAAGTGGTGAGGAGGTGAAGTGGTGGACAGGTGAAGTGGTGAGAAGGTGAAGTGGTGAGGAGGTGAAGTGGTGGACAGGTGAAGTGGTGAGGAGGTGAAGTGGTGAGGAGGTGAAGTGGTGGACAGGTGAAGTGGTGAGGAGGTGAAGTGGTGAGGAGGTGAAGTGGTGAGGAGGTGAAGTGGTGAGGAGGTGAAGTGGTAGAGACGTACGGCAGCTTGTGCAGGTTGCATGTGATTGCGTTGAGTACTCGGTCCGTCAGGTTCTTCAGGTTGATGATGGAGACGTCAATTCTTCTCTGAACTTCAGGGTGAGACAGAGCGTCCTCAGGTGAGACATCATAAGGTAGAGTGCTACAGACAGGTGAGACAGACAAGACAGGTGAGACAGACAGAGAAAGGGGCAGTAGGTGAGACAGACAGGTGTTCAGGTGTGTACTCAGACCTCTTGAGTCCGGTCTGGCTCTCAGTCTGGTTGATCCAGGTCTTGTAGACATCCACTGGGTCAGTCCTGATGCTCAGAGTCCGGTCCTGCAGGACGTCCTGCAGAGCAGGACACAGCGCCTCCCGCAGGACGTTCTGACCATGAGCGCGACGGTAAAAGTTCACCAGCATCTTGATGACAGTGGGATTTCCTGTGACCACATCCTGAGGCCGATCCACCTTCAGACTGACACCATTACACAGATTATTGATGAGTGTGTATTACAGTGTGTGTGTGGTTTCCTGTTCCAGGTTTAAAAATGTGGCTGTTTGACATCGTTGCTGGACCAGAGCGAGGAAGCTTCAGAGTCAAAACTCGGTTTCTTGGAGTCGAGATGGAAGAATTTCTGCTCAAATACCAGGTACAAACCGGGCCAGATTCCATCAGTCCTGCTGGTATGTTACCTGTAGGTGAAAACTCTCTCTCTGTGTGTGTGTGTGTGTGTGTGTGTGTGTGTGTGTGTGTGTCACCTGATCTCGTAGCGTAGCGCCTCAGTGAAGAGCTGCAGCAGCAGGTACGCCTCCCGGTGGTCGGAGCCGTAATTAAACAAACTGAACACCAACATCTCCATGAAGGAGGTGGAGCGAGTGTGAGGCATCAAGAAGATCAGCTGAGCCAGGTACAGAGGCTGCGTCTACACACACACACACACACACACACACACACACACACACACACACGAGGAGGTGAATACATGTGTGTATACAGTGTGTGTGTACAGTGTGTGTGTGTGTACAGTGTGTGTGTGTACAGTGTGTGTGTGTACAGTGTGTGTGTACAGTGTGTGTACAGTGTGTGTGTACAGTGTGTGTGTGTGTGACCTGCAGCAGGTAGAACAGGTGTTGATAGGCCTCCAGTCTCTCTCTCCTCTCTCGGCTCAGAGCCTTCAGTCCTTTACTTCTCTCTACGTCCATCATGTCCGACAGCTGCTCCTTATTCTTCCTGGTCAGCTTCTTACAGTGAGACACCACTTCCTGTTGTAAGGTGTGAAGAAGAACATTGTAGTGAGCCCGTCTTTAATCCTGGTAAATACGGTCCAATACCACATTTGCGTTATGGCGCATTCAAGCGACACAAATTATTCGCACGACAAGATTACAAAGAAGTGTTTAGACACAAAATTTGCTTCTCTTGTACGGGCGTCGCGTTTGGCACAGCCCGTTAGATGTTACAATCCATATGAGTCAATCGTTCCCAATGTTGAAATATTTAAACTCGGGTGTCAAATGCACGCGACTCGATGTCACGACAGCTAATCAGCGCTGAGAATGGAACTCAGCCGACTCCGTCCTGGCACTGAGCCGACAGCAGGTGAGCAAGAGGGTGAACTGGTCACTGCTCAGCCTGTGGTGGAAACGAGTCATTTCACAAGCATGTGAAAAACCCATGCACCATCACATCCAGAATCAAATCCAGATTTGGTGTGAGACTGCAGCTCTGTTTTCATGTACCTCTGTGAATACAGAGCCCACTTCCTGCCGTTAGGAAGTGAAGCTCTGAATGTGAATCACAATGACTGTTGGTCAAAGCTACAATTTGCAAACCAACTGATCAGCCTCTCTCACGTCACAACTGTCGTTTGTCTCAGATCTGCTCTGTGCAGCAGAATCACCGTCTTCAGGAATAACAATAAAACTCAACACTGCAAACTCTGAGACTGGACTCTGGTTGAATATTTCTTCAACAAGTCACTTCCTGTTAACAAGGGGTCAGGTGGGGGAGTGGTTTGTGGCTGTTACCTAAATGGTAAATGTTCTGTATCTTTTCTTGTCTTGTTGACACTCAAAGCTCTTTACAGTTTATTGCCATTCAGACATTCATACAGTGCAGGGGCCTGAGGGGCCTGAGGGGCCTGAGGGGCCTTAGGGGCCTGAGGGGCAGTATCTGCCCAAAGACACTTCAGCAGGCAGTTGGGGAAGACAGGGATCGAACCTGTGAGCGCAGGTGCACAGATGACCGGCGCTACTCGTCGTCTGAACATTAACATCGTCTCACCTGCGGACATGGACTCGTACCTGCAGTGTGGCCCGGTTCCGGACCAGCAGGCCAATCTTCAGGTCCATCAGGTCCAGGTCCGCCTCCAGCTGCCGGTTGAAGCGAATGCTCCTCACCACCTCCTCCCTCAGACGCAGAAGCTCCGCCTCCTCTCTGATGTCACCGTCCCCGAGGTCGAGCAGGTGAACAAACTTCCTGACCACAGACAGATGGGGCGTGTCCGAGTGCACTAAGACAGGTGGGGGGAGGGGCAGATAGAGTCAGTCAACACAGAAACAGGATTAACGAACCAATCAGGGGCAGTGGCTCATTAGTGACCTCACCCAACATCCTGTACTGATCTCGGGCTCTGCTTGCTCTGAAGAACGACTGGATCTTTATCACAGTGCCCTCCTGTGGACACACAGCAACATAGGTCAGCACAAAATACAGACAGACAGACAGACAGACAGACAGACAGACAGGACTCACGTTACGTTTGAAGAAACTCAGTCGTGCTCGATATTTTCTTTTCATCAACCACATCTTCACAAATGACTGAATCTGTGAACATACGAAACATACAACAAGTTGCAGAAATCTCACGTTCTAAGACGACAACACGCTTCATACATGTTGATGAAAAGACAGTGACATCACACAAACTAACGTGTTACCTTGACGACGGCTCTCCAGTTCATGTAGAGAAACTGCAGCCGCCGTCTGTACAGCCTCTGCTGGACAAACCTCCTCCGATGAGACTGAACACACACAAACACACACGTTATCGTTATCTGTTCTCCTGATGTTAACGTTTAATCAGATCAGTAAGGTCTCACCTGGATGACGACGACAGCAGGTGTGTGGTTGATCAGGAAACGTTGTCGAGCCTCCAGCTGTTGTCTGATCAGGAACCCTCGACATGTAGCCTGCAGACGAACAACGAGGGCTTCTCTGCTCCTCCAGAGGGCGCTGCGACTGTACAAACCCGACACACTGCTGATAACGTCCTGCAGGTGGAGATATGACATTACTTCTGTCAACCAATCACAGAGAGGGACACACACTAATGTCTTGTGTCAGGTGTGACCTCTGACCGTCAGGTGTTTCTCACCTGTATCTCGTGTCTGTCCATGAACACACTGTTGTATGTGAAGCCGTCCGGCCGGTCCCAGGTTCCCTCAAGTCGGTTCAGGTGGAAGTAAAACAACGAGCCATCGTCTGCACGGACTCGAATCCAGGCCCCCCTGTTGTCTCCTGGACACACAAGCACATTGTGTCACATAACCAATCACTCCTGATACTGATCAATATCTTTACTGTTGAAGAATCAATTAGTTGATCAGGAACTTAATCTGGGTTTGTCGCAGATTGCATTCATGTCCAGTTCAGGGGTCACATGGTGTTACCTGTGTCCATCTTGTGTGTGATCAGGTTGTGTAGTTGTCTCTGATATTCTGCTGCACACTCTCTGATGATTCCCTGAAGTTGAAGTTCAGGTAAAGACAAAACACGAAGAGTCTGAGAGTGTCTGTTCTCCTTCACTGCCTGGTTTACTGCTGCGACTGACAGACACACTACAGACACACACACACACACAATCAATAAACTGCTGCGACCTGACAGACACACTACACACACAATCAATACCCTCGCACAAAGAAGTGATAACTTTTCTTACATTTGATAAACTTTGATTAAGAAAACTGTCTCTGGTAAATTGCACCAACACGTTGTTTCTGCTCTGTTTTCTTCTATGTTGTGTTTTCTCTAGTTAAATATGTAGTTATTTTGATGTATTTGTTAAACTACACTTTCCATGATGTATTTTCTATTGTTGTACATATTCATTACAACGATGCTGTTTATATTTTGTCTGCATAAAATCTTGAAAAATAAAATGTAAAATAAAAATCAATATGCCGCTACTGACAGACACAACATACACAATCGCCTATCATTACAACAATCATTACACTGCTGACAGACTCACACTTCAAAGCTCTCTGACTCTGCTGATTGGCTCTCCTCACTTCCTCCTGGATATCAGCCAAACACAGCTCAGCTCCTGGGTCTCTGCTCACCTGATTTGACAGGGGGAGGTCACGTGACTTCAGGCTGACAGGGATTGGTTGTGGAGTAAAGGTCAGAGGTTAGAGGTTACCTGAGCTTTGTGCTGACGGGTTCTGCTCAGCAGTGTCAGGTATCGACAGGCATTGTCAGATAGGACGTCCTCCAGGCCACAAGAGGGCAGCAGCAAAGCAGAGAGCAGCTGCTGATTGTCTCCTCTGATCACGGCCTTGTTAATCACACCCAAAACTACGAGCTCTGTGGTCACAGGTCAAAAGTCACAAGTCAGAGAGAAGGGGTTGGTGTGACGTGTATTATTGTTGTGTAGTTGTGTGCGTACTCTGTTGTGCGTCCAGCACTGAGCTGTTGACACTGTTGATTTTCTCCTGAAGCTGATTCCAAGTCAGTTGAGCTCCGCCCCCCTGCTGCTTCACATCTGCCAGACGCTCAAAGTACCTGAACACACCACAGACACGTACATGATGTGTCCTTGTGTAGTGTTTTTTGTTGTTTGTTGTTTGTTAGACAATGTTCTGTTCTGCAGTTGCTGAAGCACTTTGGCCCAATAACAACGACCCCATGGGAGCAATAAAGTATATTTGATTTGAATACGTCACACACACCCATACGGGAACACGTCACACACATCTACCAATAAGTTGGCGAGCATGATGTGGAAGGCGGGTTCAGCGAAAAACATCATTGACCTCAGCCTCATTTTCTATCTCATCATCCCAATATTAGAATTCATACTTTTACATTTCGTTTCTTTATGATTACGATCAGTGAACCTGACGAACTTGTTGGATTTAGTGTGACAGACCGCTCCGCACTTCACATTGTGGTGAAACAACAAGACATTAATATAGAGGGTTACAGGAAAAACCCTTTGTCATCTTGTCCTACCTCTATATGAACAGACAGACAGACAGACAGACAGACAGACAGACAGACAGACAGACAGGTACCTGTCCAGCAGGGTGTCATCTACATCAGAGAGTCCTGCAGATGAACTGACCAATGAGGAGCTGAACTGCTGCAGGTTTCCCACCTCCAAAGACTGATTGATGAGAGCGACAGCTGACAGCATCTCTACAGCAACGAAGAGCTCCTCCTGCTGCAGCTCCCCCTGGTGGAGAGCATGGGAACAGTGAGTGCTAGTCCAACAGCACCTCCAGCAGAAACAACCTGTATGTGGACGTCTCTCTCTCGTGTACGTGTGTCTCATGTGTGTCTCACTTGTCCACTCTGTCTCTGCAGCAGCTGTAGTTCTCTGTGATACAAAGCAGCAGCAAAAGGAAACACCTGAGGCAGCTGGAGGTCAGAGGTCATCAGACAGCTGAGTGTGTGTCTGGGGTCACTGCGACGTAACGCAGCATTTACATTCTGCACGGCTGCCTGCACTGAAACACACAGACACACAATTAACTCATTAAACACAGATGGGGAGAGGGGGGGTCAGTCTCTCTGATTGGACGTCTGGCCTCCTGGTGGCTCAGCAGTGTGTCTCTCTTCTGAAACATCAGGAAACTGTTGCTCGTGTTGGTGCATTGACAGTAACTGTCCAGCAAGTGTCACTGTGGTGGGACACTCACTGTTTCTGGCTCTCTCTGCATCTTCGTTGGCGAGTGTGATGCCGTCCTGCAGGTCATCAGGGTTCAGAGGATCAACACAGCCTTCCTGGTGTCAGAGGGCACAGAGGGGGGGGACTCATGTCACGTGTATTCATATATGTCTGAATTTATTTCAGTGTTTACATACCAGCGCCCTCTGCTGGCGGTCTACTGACAGCTGGTCCAGGTACCAGGGGCTGTTGGAGGTGTGGAGGCCTCTGAGGGCCAAACATGGCAGCTGCAGAGCCGAGAGCAGAGAGAGCTCATCTGCAGAGTCCAGAGCTTCATCCACCTGCTCCACGGCTGAACGCACTGAAAAGAAATAATCACCTCTGATCACACTGATCCATCATCAACACTCACACTGACTGATATGGATCCTTTCTCACCATTAACCACGTTGATGTTGTTCTGAATTTCCCTCTGAGTCAGAAACTCTTCATACATGTCTTTATCTTCTGAACCTTGACACTGCACACGCACACACACACACACACACACACAGATCATGCTAGAACACACAGTCCTCTGATTGGACAGACTGATCGACCATCACATGAGACCCTCACCCAGCTGCTCGCTCGTTCAGCCTTTCCTCTTTTAGCCTGACACAGCATCTCCTGATAGACGCTCATTAGCGCCTCCTGCAGGTTACGCAGCATGGCGTTAGGATTCCTCAGAGCCCTCGTGGTCAAGCCCAGTTCTCCTTGGTCCACCGCTTCGTTGATGGCGATCACTGCTGCATGGACTGATGGGAGAAAAGAGAAGGGGAAGTTGCAGTGTGATAATGAGAGGAGAGGCTCAGAGCCAATCAGAGGGGTTCTCTTTACCTGCAGCCTCGTCCACGGACAGCTCATTGGCCAGGATTCCTCCAATCTTGTTGAATGCCGGCATCTGGATCCCGTATTTATCCAACTCCAACTTCATGTTGTTGATCTCCTCGTCTGGAAACATGAGAAAAACATGTGACGTGTGTATGTAGATCAGGCACTAATGTTTACTGCAATAACGTAAAGTAAAACATTTAAATCGATTAAATTGATCAAAGTGTTAGTTGTAAATTATCTCGACTGTTGCAGCGACATTTTGTAATTCCATGAACTATCTCTCTATCTGGAACAGGAGGTTTTAGTCAATTTGTTTGTTTTTTACCTGTAAACTTGACTTTCCCATAGAGGTCAAGGATCTGTGGAGCCACGCCCAGTCTGTAGAGATACAGGCTGCAGAATGACAGGAAGACAGACAGGTGAACAGACAGACAGGTAGACAGACAGACAGGTGAACAGACAGACAGGTAGACAGACAGACAGGTGAACAGACAGACAGGTAGACAGACAGACAGGTGAACAGACAGACAGGTGAAGTCACCTGAGAGCGTGGATACAGTAGACAGTTCTGGGCATGTTCTTCTTGTCGTACACGTCTGTTGTTTCAGGATAAAAGATCTGGAAACAACAACTGGTGATCAGTATACACGCTGATCAATCAATGCTCTGATCAATCAATGCTCTGATCAATCAATGCTCTGATCAATCAATGCTCTGATCAATCAATGCGTTCACTGACCGCTGGCAGTCCTAGCTTCGTCATGGCGTTCCTCCAGTGATTGATGTTGTCAGTGTGACGGAACTGAAGTCCCACAGCCTGAACAGATCAATACAGACAATTGTTGATTGTGTGGTGTGTATCAATGTTGTGTGTCTGTGGTGCGTTAGTGTGTGGCTGTGTGACCTGGTATCGTTGTTGCTCGGGGTCATAGATCTTCTTCAGAGGGACGGAGTTGGGAGCGAATCGATGACCCAGTTTAGCCAGAATGACCCCGTTCCTGAGCCCCTCCTCCAGGTCAGTGGGAGCAGGAAGCTCCTCCACTAGACACGCCTCCATCCACCTAAACAGATGGCGTACACAGAAGAAAATTCTGATTTATAAAACCGTGCACACGCACACCTGAACACAATGTTCAATTTATAAATCATAGTCCACCAGGAAACGTTCGCATGTGGATCTGCCTCATACTCCGCACTCCACACGCCCACTTTCAACCATAAATGGTCAATGCAAAGCACGTCATGAATATTAAATTATGCTGCTGACCAATGGGCTTCCACCGTGAGTCCTGACAGAGTCTCGGCATCAAGCGATGAGAAGAGGAAGTGAAACTTTCTGACACGCAGAATCACGCACCAGTGTCACGGAACTATTTATTTATTTAGAGCATCAGACCGATTCCCTCACATCAGTGGATCCTCACCTCCTGGGATACTGTTTGGAAAGTGAGTAGTTGATCTCCAGGTCGCTCTGTGCGCCCGATGACACCGTCACGTTCACTGCAGTGTTAGGAGATATTGTTAAAAACTGTTAATGACTCGGCTCTGTAACTCCGCTGTTTAATGGAATCTGAACGTAATTTGCTGTTTGTGTGGAACAGATTTGTCGCGCGAGCACAACTAAAGCTGTTGGTTTAATGTAAATATTGAAGTGGATCAATAATCTGGCTTGTTTCAGGCCCCGTTTTGTGCGTTCGCAGAGGTTATACACGAGACCCCTGGACAGTAGAAGAGCATCAACCCAGCAGCATCTGCTCCTTTGAGAGGAGGAGCAGGAGCACTACTCTACAAAATGATCTCCTTGTGTGTCGGCAGCTCCTGGATGTTCTCAACTAATGGTAATTGTACATTGGTTCAAAAGTAAAGATTTTATACTGGAATCATGAGATCTGAGTAGTGATATAAGGTCACTGTGACCTTTGAACCCCGGAATCTAATCAGTTTATCCTCGAGTCCAAGTGAATGTTTGTAGCAGATTTGAGCATATGTAAACATAAAGTATGATGTCACAGAGCTGCAGGTCTGGACCAGGTCTGGACCGGACCAGGACCGGACCACCACCTGTGAACACGTCCCAGGACAGATGCTGACACCAGGTGTGAACACTCACCTCTTGGCCTCCTCCAACCTGCACAGGTACTGATACGCAACGTTCTGGATCCTCTGTTCATCCATCTGCTCTGCAGTCAGACGCTCGTCTACACAACACAGACACACAACATTAACACAAAACGTTAAAACACACACACACACACACACACACACACACACACACACACACACACACACACACACACACACACACACACACACACACACACACACACACACACACTTTTCTTGAATATTAATACTAATAATCTATAATAACATAATGTCAGTTAACAGCTGGAGGTTAGTTAACAGCTGGAGGTCAGTTAACAGCTGGAGGTCAGTTAACAGCTGGAGGTCAGTTAACAGCTGGAGGTCAGTTAACGTGATAACATGGACAGTTGAACTCACAGCGGGTCTCCGCAGCGGTGTAATCCGCCATGTTGACGGTTTCCTCGGTGTCTTCTCGGTTGAACTCGTTGTTCGGTTGAATTCGTTATAAACGTGAAGAAGAAATTCGAACGTTACCGACGAGAAGAAACCTTCAAACTGCTTCCGGAGTTTGAAATCTCCCGCCACTCTATCATTGGCCGGCCGGTCAGCTGCTTTCCGGATTGGCTGGAATCTTGTCGCGTTGAATTGTGGTCTGTGTAGTTTTCATGTATATGACCGGCAGAAGAGATGGGCGGGACCAGACTTCATAGATTCGATACTAAATTAAATTATTTTGTGATTTCTATAAATAACGATCATTGTTTAGAAAAAAGTTCATTACACTTCAAGGATAATCACAAAAGCAATTAAAATTACAATATAAAAAAAGCTAAAATCTGCAAATATATAAAAATATAAAATTATAAATATTGCACGAAAACACAGATTAAATATTATCAAAATTAATAAATTGTAAAAGAATATTAAATAATAAATACAAACTAAATGTAATCCATAAAAAACGTAATATCATCATATCTTTTTATTTATACAGTCATCAAATATCATTTTATCTTCATTGAATAATACAGAGTGTTCAGAATTGTTATTATTACCACAAAACTACACTGTGGAACATTGAAGGTCCATAAAACCCACCTGGGCCTCCTCAGAACCTCCTGATAATCATTAGATGATCCTTTCTATGAAAACATAGATACCTGGAGGCTCCACTGAAAAATCCATATTTACCACATTAAGGAAGTTTTTATATGACCTGTAGATCCTCCTCAGCACAGGAATTACCATTACAACCTCGAGAACCTCCTAGAACCTCATTTACATCAAGATCCATAGTAAGGACCTCTGGACCCTTCCAGAACAGAAACAAGTATCAAGTATTTTCTTTATTACTCTCTTATGTTGTTCTGAGTCACAGGTTCGATCAGTTCAACGGAGAAGAAAATCAGTACAACTCCTGCTTCACTACAAACCTTTCTGAACTCCACTCATGAAAGAAAGGAGAATTTCAGGTGAACTCCACTCCTCCGTCCGTCACGTAGAAGGAGCTGATCCTTGGAGCCTTGGTCCCACAGGAGGTGCAGTGGACAGTGAAGACCTGTTGCCTCCCCTGCTCCTTGCTGCTTCCTGCTGTTGCGGACACGTTATTAGGAGCCTCCTGTCGTGTGCACAGCAGCCGGTGGGTCACCAGTCGTTGCCAGGGGCGACAGAGGTATGGTCGGTCGGAGTCCGAGGAGGGTCCACTGTGGCTCCTCCTGATGGCGTGGCAGGTGGCAAAGACAGTGATTCTGTAATCCCTGAGAGGAAGAACCACAGATGGAACTGACTCAAAGCTTTGAAATGTTTACAGGTTCTTCAGTTCTGTGTGGTTCTTTAAGAACGAATAAACATCAGCTTCATCAACCACCTAAAATTTAGAATTTAGAAAAGCTAAATTTTCTCACAGTTCGTTCAACTTCTTTCAGTCCTGAGACCCTCAAAGGTAAGACCTCTATAACCCCTCATTGTCGACTAGAACCCTCACAATAACCACAGGAACCAAGAGCATCCTAGAGGATCTCTCCAACTACTTATTAGACATTAGAAACCTTTCAGTGGCCACAAAACCCAAACAATTACATGAACGATGACCAGAAACACCTTAGAACTTCCTCTGCAGTCACTGAGAAAATTCTAGAGGTTTTTCCACCTGCTGAACTGATTGAATCGTAAAATCCTCTGAAAGGAGAAAATAACCTCCTTAATAAACTTTAACACGTCTTCAGTTACCTGAAGAACCTAACGACTAGAACCTCATTAACCACCAGAACCACAGACCCCTTCTATTTCCTACATAAGGAGAAGAACTCTCTGTGGATCGCCCACTAAAGGAATTTCAAACCTCCTCATTCTCCAATTACTACCACAAACACCTGTAGAACCTTTTGGGTGAGCACATGCACAACCCATAAAACTTACCCAGTAAAAACTACCAAATGGACCATTAGAACCCCCTGAAGGAACATTAGAACTTTTTACGAGACAACCAGAATCTCCAGCACCACCCATAGTTTAACCCATAGAACGTCCTTAAGTATCACTGGATGCATTTAATGAACAATGTGAACCCCCTTAAGGATCTCTAGAACATCTTACTGGACAGCCAGAACCTCCTTAAGGACCACTCCATCCAACTAAAGAGCCACTAAAACCTCCTCAGGGGTCGCAAGAACCTCCTTATGAACCATTACAAATTCCAAAATAATGAATCCACCTATTGCACCACTAGAACCCTCTAATGGACCAGGAACCTTCATTGATGGATATCCACCTGAGCAGTCGGCCCAGCAGCTCTGAACATTTGCTGAGCTTGTCCTCCTGCTTGGCAAAGCTGGCCCCGCCCTCACAGCGATCCAGCCAATAGAAAGCAGAGATGCTGTCAATAAGAAGGAGCGCCAGACCAGGCCGCGATGAGAAGGAGTTCTCCAGGAAGTGGAGGGTGAGGACGAGCTGGGAGGAGGAGGAGCAGTGGACGACCAGGAGGCGAGACAGACATGAACGCAACGCCTCCTCATCTGACCCAGCTAATGGCGAGCTGGTAGAGAGAGCTGGACACACATGAAGAGAGAGAGACAACAAAGCTTAGAGGGTGTGTGTGTGTGTGTGTGTGTGTGTGTGTGTGTGTGTGTGTGTGTGTGTGTGTGTGTGTGTGTGTGTACCTGGGTTCAGTCTGCTGTCCATGATGCTGACCAGTCGTAACATGTCCAGACTGTAGTTGGTGTCCACAAACACAACGTCCACCTCCAGTCCGCCAGCAGCCTTCGGCAGCACACAGCGACACAGCAGGTGGTACAGCAGCTCTGTCTTACCTGAGACACAAACACACACACACACACACACACACACACACACACACACACACACACACACACACACACACACACACACACACACACACACACACACACACACACACACACACACACACACACACACACACACACACAATAAAAGACACCCGCACAGGAAGTGCAGTCACAGCTGTTACATGTTCAGTGAACTCACCTGTTCCCTCTGTTCCATACAGCTCCACCACCTCACCTGAAAACAGAGAGAAATTACATCATCAAAATAAAAGCAGCTGAGTTGACATGATGATGTCATCCTCAGGATGTGATGTCACCTATCAACATGTGTCTCGTGGGCATGTTCATGTTTAGTTATGACTCTGAAGAGGAGGAACATATGTGATGTAAACAGCACTAGTCAAGTGTATCACAGAATGAAATCATTAAGATCACATGACATGTTGTGACAGGATCTATGAGCTGACTGCACGTGGTCAGTCACCATGGTCGAGTCCGCCATCTTCAGGAAACAGACGAGGTTCGATGTCCTTCAGACAGCGACGCGCCTCCAGACGTGCAAACAGCTGCAGAGACACACAGCTCATCACTCTGTTGTTGATACACTGCACCAGGTCATAGACTGTTCCACCTCCTGTATTAAACACTTTGTCTTCCCCAGGTCATAGACTGTTCCACCTCCTGTATTAAACACTTTGTCTTCCCCAGGTCATAGACTGTTCCACCTCCTGTATTAAACACTTTGTCTTCCCCAGGTCATAGACTGTTCCACCTCCTGTATTAAACACTTTGTCTTCCCCAGGTCATAGACTGTTCCACCTCCTGTATTAAACACTTTGTCTTCCCCAGGTCATAGACTGTTCCACCTCCTGTATTAAACACAGGGCAGTCAACAACAGAAAGTCCTTTAAACCAGACGGCCCCTGAAATCTATTTACTACTACTCTTACTCTATAACTGTTATTACTCTTACTCAGTTACTGTTACTACTGGTACTCTATTACTCTTCCTACCAGTTCTCCACCTGCTGGTGATTCTTTATCAATACATGAAAGCTGCAGTTTTTCCCCCGACTTTTACTTTGAAAAGTATTTCAGACTTTTATCGTGAAACAGAAAACACGCGACAGCCCGTTAAATAAAACTGGGCGGTAAACTTCAACACAAATACTCTGATTACTTAGTTAAATGTAATATAAAGTAACGTATTCAAACCTGAGCGCCGCTTTCACTCATTTCAACGTGAACTTCTTCTCTTCTTCCGCCTGTGTGAGCCACGTCATTTCCTGTTCCTGTTTTACCGTAAATGATGGAGACGTTACCGTAACGTCAGTAATAGGAGCGCAGTGAGCGGATGTTTCCAGTCCGCATCCATGTTAACAGATGAGACCTGACACATGCTGTTCCAGACCCGTTTTCAAAATAAGAGCCCTCCTGCGTTTCTGTTGACTGAATTCTTTCAATTTGTTGTAAAAAGGTTTTATATTTTGAAATATTTGCAGCAGTGGAAGATGCTCGGTTTCATACTGTATAGTTCTGGCATTTATGTGAGTACATAGTACTACTTTTAAAATACAGTGATCATTCCATTTCTCCCTCTCTCAAACACACACACAGGGCGATGTGTACCAGGTAGAAAATCCTTGTCTGACTCGTTGAAGATAAAAACTAAAAGTAAAGTGACATCATAGCAAAACTTCTGTTATTTATGGTAAACTATGTAAAAACAGATGAGCTGCAGTAGAAGCTCTGCTGCTGAAGGGGGTCCAGTGTCTGATTGTGGTGGTGACGCTGTGGCGACGCTGTGGTTCCTGTGGACGTCACTTCCTGCTGATGTTGTCCCCTGTACCTGTGAGCTGGGTCAACTGGTCAGCATCTTTGTGACAATATGTCAACTTGTCCCTGAGGAGCACTGACCAATGAAAGGTGCAGAATACTTCCTTGTTTTCTACATTATATTTGTGTCATTTGTGTCTTCACTCAACAAGAGTCAAACAGAAACTTCATGATCAGTGAATAAAGCTCAGTCCCATGTGAGGACCCTCTCCCAGGACACAAGGACAACAGCTGCTGATGGAACTGAACACAACAACACAACAACAGGATTCACTACATGAGAAGAACCAGTTGGTAAAACTTTATAATGACGTTCAGTCATGAGTCATTTATAAGCCTTTAGTTAACAATGAACAAATCATTTCCAAAACATTAATATACATTTGTCAATGATTGATTTGCTTGGATCCCTGGTGGTCCTCTGCAGGGTCTGTGAGTTCCCTGGAGGGTCCTCAGGCCTCAGTGTGGGAACACCAGCAGCACTTAATGACAAACCGTCAGAGCGACCTTTGACCCTGAGCTGAAGAGAAAGATGTTACAGTTCCACAGTCAGTCTCAGAGAGGTCAGGAGTCACAGATCAGACTCGTTCCCACGTTTGTCAAGTGTGATGTGTTTTTACGGCCGGGCAGATGGCCAATCGACTTCAGCCGTGAGCTTGGTCACCATGACAACAGCTATGCTGTGTTCCAGCGTCCAAACACATAGTTCAGAGTTTCTGATGATTCAGCCTGAAGCTTTCCATGATGTCACGTCGCTGTCACATCGCTGTGACATCACTGTGACATCACTGTGACATCACTGTCAGAGCTTAAACACTTCAACCCCCCCCCCCTTCCATTGGCATAATTGTGGGTAGATAATGAGGGAATTAAAAATGTTCTGTGAACTATCCCTTTAACTTACATTTATCGAGGTCTTGCAAAATGGTGCAAGAACCCTGGTAAAAATCACTGAGGAGGTTCTAAAGATCACTGAGAAGGTTCTAACATCACTGAGAAGGTTCTAACATCACTGAGAAGGTTCTAACATCACTGAGAAGGTTCTAACCTCACAGAGAAGGTTCTCACATTGTCACTGAGGAGGTTCTAACATCACTGAGAAGGTTCTAACCTCACAGAGAAGGTTCTCACATTGTCATTGAGGAGGTTCTAAAATCACTGAGAAGGTTCTAAAGATCACTGAGGAGGTTCTAAAACTCACTGAGAAGGTTCTAAAGATCACTGAGGAGGTTCTAAAGATCACTGAGAAGGTTCTAAAAATCACTGAGAAGGTTCTAAAGATCACTGAGAAGGTTCTAACATCACTGAGAAGGTTCTAACATTACTGAGAAGGTTCTAAAGATCACTGAGAAGGTTCTAACATCACTGAGAAGGTTCTAACATCACTGAGAAGGTTCTAACATCACTGAGAAGGTTCTAACATCACTGAGAAGGTTCTAACATCACTGAGAAGGTTCTAAAATCACTGAGAAGGTTCTCACATTGTCACTGAGGAGGTTCTAACATCACTGAGAAGGTTCTAACCTCACAGAGAAGGTTCTCACATTGTCATTGAGGAGGTTCTAAAATCACTGAGAAGGTTCTAAAGATCACTGAGGAGGTTCTAAAACTCACTGAGAAGGTTCTAAAGATCACTGAGGAGGTTCTAAAGATCACTGAGAAGGTTCTAAAAATCACTGAGAAGGTTCTAAAGATCACTGAGAAGGTTCTAACATCACTGAGAAGGTTCTAACATTACTGAGAAGGTTCTAAAGATCACTGAGAAGGTTCTAAAAATCACTGAGAAGGTTCTAAAGATCACTGAGAAGGTTCTAAAGATCACTGAGGAGGTTCTAAAGATCACTGAGAAGGTTCTAAAAATCACTGAGAAGGTTCTAAAGATCACTGAGGAGGAGATTGTTTTCATCATGTATTCTTCTAATGTTAAAGAAAGAGTGATCCAGTTCAGCGTTCTCCTCAGGGTTAGAAACAACACAACAGAAACACAAACAAACAGGCAAAGAAACAAATGCTGATGAAGGTGTTAATAAAGTTCTGTGTGTTGAATTCATCTGAGACAAAACAACAGTTTGTTAAAGGGTTAAAAGAGAGAGGATAGACCCCCCCCTCCCCCTCTCTCTCTCCTCAGTCAGTGTGTGTCTCTCGTCCAGGATGAACGTGTTGCTCTCTCTCTCTCTGTGGTTTGTTCTGCTGGTGTCAACCTGCTATGGTGAGTGACCTCTGACCTCCGAAGGTAGATAACAGAACTGTTGAACTGTTTAAGTCATGAGGAGGTTCTAACAGTTGTGAGGAGGTTCTACAGTGGTGAGGAGGTTTTAATAGTCGTGAGGAGGTTCTAACAGTTGTGAGGAGGTTCTACAGTGGTGAGGAGGTTTTAATAGTCGTGAGGAGGTTCTAACAGTTGTGGGGAGGTTCTCACAGTCATGAGGAGGTTCTACAGTGGTGAGAAGGTTCTAATAGTCGTGAGGAGGTTCTAACAGTTGTGAGGTGTGTATGTGTGTGTTCAGTGGTCAGTCTTATATAAATACAGTAAAAACATGACACTTGTGTCTCATGATTTATTCCGTGTTTTATAGTCAAACTGGTTTAAAGGGGAAGCAGCTTTTTAAACAGAACTGAGGTGAGAGTAAAGAACTTTAGTGAGAACGTGTCCAGACCTGAAGCTTCTGCAGGAAGTCGCTCGACAGGTTCACCCAACAAACTTTTGTATTTATCTGAAACCAAACGACAGAACTCTCTGAAGATTCACTGAGGCTGAAGCAGAAAAGAAAAATGAAAGCTGTTTGTGGTTTTATCTGATGATCGTCGAATGTTTACTATGATACAGGTTCCTATTGGCCGCTGAGTCTGCTAACAATCTTGTTTTACTTGACTGTAATAAACACTATGTTCTCACTCTGAGGGTTTCTGTGAACAAACTGCCACTGATCCAACATAACGTCACATTTCAGCACCATCCATCACGACTTCTTACTCTGTTACTTAAAACCTTGACTTCTCTCATCAGCGCCATCTGTCCACAAACTGCCTTACAGCACATGACTTGTCATGACAATATAAATGTTTTCTAACACATTAAAACAACAATAGAAACTGGGTAATGGATACTAACATGTAACAATAACTTATGTTTTATATATAACGTACATGTGCTGAAGTTTCACTTCCAGCAGTAAATGTTAAAGCAGGAGAGATTATAAGAACTCAATATGTACCAAACAATAAGAGACTGAACATGTGGCAGTGATCCGCCCACAGTCCTCAAGTCTTTCCATTGTGTGTCTGTGGGCAGTGATCCAGCTGCACCTCTGTTGTGTATTGATTCAACACTTTCTCCACAGTGTCTGATGCGATTGTGGCAACCAAGTGAAGTTGTGATTGATTTTTTAATTTGTGATTGATAATTTAACATTTAAATAGTACAATCACGAAAAAGCCAACAACGCCACCCTTGAATATTAATCCAGGGAATATGAATTACTTCCAACCATAAGGCAATCAGGTTCAGTATACTAAGGAGCGTGAGACGTGGTTCCATCCAAGAATATGTTTTTATTTCAAATCCCAATTTAAATCATTAGAGGAGCCATCACACCATTCACACGTAAGAAGGTGGGAGGAACGATCCAGGGCTGAGCCTTACTAGTGTAGAGGCAGGCCAGTGAAGGAGGAGTGGTATCCCTGGGAGAATCACCCCAATCACACATGCACAAACATCCTCACACACACGCAATAGTGGAAAACCGGATTGGGGGTGAATAGCACAGCACACAGGAGGGAGGCACCGCCACCAAAAACACCAGCCTCCACCACCTCAGGCTCTCAGCTCGTGTAAAATATAGAGGAAACACACAACAGTAGGGCTCCATACAGTTGAATCAAAGAAATTAAAATAAAGAAACCCCAAAACAATATAAATTTATACTAGTTAAATTACCAAAAAACTCAATCCACATAATTATGTAAAGCCAAATAAGTCTGATAAAGCTGATAAAGCTGATACAGCCAAGTGATCAAGAGGGCAAGCACTGTTCTGCCCCACTCTGATCATCACAATCTGTGCTCCCACTAGATTCCACTTGACTTTATTCCATCTCTGTTTTTCCTGTGAACTGGGCAGGAAGTCGTGCACCACCTCTTTCAGATTAAGCCTCTGCTCCTGACCAGAGTCTTGTACGTTACATTTCACTGACTTAAAGACATTTCTGACGGATTTCACTGTGTGAAATGGTTTCCGGTAGTTCTGTCTGTTCAGGATCTGATCATTCAAACATCTTCTCATGAGTGTGTGAGTAGCTACGTGCACAGGTGTCAAAGAGGTGGACAGCACATCGTGTCTTTAAATAATGCTACGACCTCGTTTGACCTCTATTGTCCCATATAATCCACACCTGCACAAGTGAAAGGAGTCGTTTCAGGTAATCTGGTCGGAAATCTACGATTCAGATCCTCTGATATAATTATGGGATGTGTGATTCCTAATCCACGGCTGAGTGGATTGATCAGCCGCTGGCATTATGGCGACAGCTGCAGCCTCAGCTCTTCGCAGTCTTAACATCCATGCGTCTGTGTTTTCAGAAAGTGCTGTACAGTGCAAAACAACTGTTGGAAACTTTGTTTGGTTTATTGGCAGGGGCCAACCAACGTCAAGGTGCATTTACTGCCATCTACTGTGTTGATTAACCGTTCCTGGAGGTACTGCAAAACCAGGTGGCTGCCTGGAGTGGACGAAGCAAGTTACAAAAATCTTCAACTTCCTGTCTCCAATCCAGCTGTGTAGACTTCACACGTGATTCAATTAACCAACACAGTAGGTGTACCTTGACGTTGGTTGCCACCCGCCAATAAACCGAAGAAGTAGAAGAAGAAGTCGTAGGTGTTACTCAGGTCGGCAGTCACAGCTGTGTTTAATTCTTTGTACTGCAGCTGTTCGTGCTCAGATTCCCTGAAGTCGGACTGCATGCGAGTCCTGGCATGTGACCCGTGTGTTTACATCTGAACAGACGAGACAAAGAACCTGATCCAAACTGAGCCGAGGCGTCGCTCAACATCACATGAAGCCCGACGAAGGAAAATAACATGAATCAGTTTAACTTACAAACACTGATTGGCTGATTCCACTCCACTCAAGCTGAATTTACCATAACTCCAAATTATATTTATTTAAATGTGTCAAGGTTTTTTATTCGTAAAGTGACTCTTGTATGTTTAGTTTAGCCTAGCTTAGCACAAACACTAGAAGCAGAGAGCAACTGTTAGCCTAGCTTAGCACAAACACTGGAAGCAGAGAGCAACTGTTAGCCTAGCTTAGCACAAACACTGGAATGAGAGGGCAACTGTTAGCCTAGCTTAGCACAAACACTGGAAGCAGAGGGCAACTGTTGAACTTGTCTCAGATTAACTCATTGATTTCCCTCCAAAGGAAACGAAGAAGAGTTGACCACAGATTATTACCACATCCCCACGGCAACGGAAGACTACGATTACACCGCCACCTTTGACTACTACTATGGTAACAACAGTTACAGTACTGCAGTATTCAGAGTATTAGTAGTACTGACAGTATCTCCGTGTTCCACAGTGACTGGAGAGTATGAAGTTCCAAATGAGGTGAGAACCTTCTTCTTCTATAGACAGGTACAGACAGACAGTTACAGACAGACAGACAGTTGTAGACAGACAGTATCTAACCTGTCTAAACTCTCTTAGGCTGCCGTGATTGGTCGGTTAAGCCCAGTTCTCCTCCTGGGAATCGCTGTCAATCAAATCTGGAACTGATGGAGGGGAGGAGCCAAGGATCACCTGCAGACAGGTTAGATCAGAGTGAAGCATGAGAATAATGAAACCATTAATGTGAGGTGACTATGAAGCTCCTAATGTCACTGAGGAGGTTCTAACATCGCTGAGGAGGTTCTAACATCGCTGAGGAGGTTCTAACGTCACTGAGAAGGTTCTAACATCGCTGAGAAGGTTCTAACGTCACTGAGAAGGTTCTGACGTCACTGAGAAGGTTCTGACGTCACTGAGAAGGTTCTAACGTCACTAAGGAGGTTCTAACGTCACAGAGAAGCTCCTAACGTCACTGAGAAGGTTCTGACGTCACTGAGAAGGTTCTAACGTCACTAAGGAGGTTCTAACGTCACAGAGAAGCTCCTAACGTCACTGAGAAGCTCCTAACGTCACTGAGAAGGTTCTGACGTCACTGAGAAGGTTCTAACGTCACTAAGGAGGTTCTAACGTCACAGAGAAGCTCCTAACGTCACTGAGAAGGTTCTGACGTCACTGAGAAGGTTCTAACGTCACTAAGGAGGTTCTAACGTCACAGAGAAGCTCCTAACATCACTGAGAAGGTTCTGACGTCACTGAGAAGGTTCTAACGTCACTAAGGAGGTTCTAACGTCACAGAGAAGCTCCTAACGTCACTGAGAAGGTTCTGACGTCACTGAGAAGCTCCTAACGTCACTGAGAAGCTCTAGAAGGTTCTAGTGATCATTAGTCAGACGTTTTGTGAATTCGATTTTGTTGATGGAGATCATGTTATTATTATTAATTATTAATAATATTAACAAAGTAATCATAATAATCATGTGATCTGACACTAACTCAGTGAAAATATCATGTTTGTGTCAAAGTGTTTTATCAGCTGTGCTGTTGATGATCAACAGTTTGTCTTTGTCTCCCCCTGCTGCAGGACCCTGACCTCTGACCAGCTGACCTCTGATCGTCTTCAGGACCAAACCACCAGCTCATCAACTGATCGGGCTCAGGATGAACAGTGCTGAGCAGAAACATTCAGTCTGAAAGGTTATTGAATTCTAATCAATAGAGTTTTGAGTTACCATGACAACCACAGAAAGCGTTTGATGTTTTCATTCTGTAATAAATGATTTCACTCACACGTCTGATGATGTCACTGATCATTTGACTCTGACCCTGAACCGCTGCCCCCTGCAGGACGCAGATTAATACAACAAGCCTGTTTTCATCAATACAAGTCGTCCTCCCAGCTGGACACAGAACATTGGTCTCTATGGACAGGCTGTGAGACCAGTGCACAGGGACCGTCTACAAAGTGCAACACCAAAGAGAGATGTTACAAAAATATTCAATAACTTCACTGTAATACTGTGTATTGTCACCATTGTTGTGTTAATGTTTTATTTTTATCGTTTGGTTTCAGACACTGAAACAAAGATCAGAACTGGAGTCTTTAAACATTTGGTTGTCATGGTGATGGTGTAATACAGTGCGTAGTACTGCAGTAATAATTAAGTGGAGTACTGCAGAATAAATACAGAGTTGTACTGCAGTATTAATATGGTGTGGTACTGTAGTATGACAGGTGTTATTCAGATGTTGCAGTGGAACTTGTGGCCACCTGATGACATCATAAAGTCATCTTTTCTTTATTAAAACACTGAGAACTAAAGTGACCTAGAGATTTCCTACACAGACAAAGGTCAGTGAACTCAACATGTGCATTTCCACACTGTTCCTGGAGGTGATGTCACAACTTAAACTCTCTGGTGAAACAATGACTCTGTAAATAAAAACCTAAATAACATTAACACCCGCCCCAGGCCTCAGTCCCACTGTACGTCTCCATCCATCGACATGTACTCGTCCAGCTGTCTGTCCAGTCGGCTCCTGGACATGGACATGTACTCGTCCAGCTGTGCGGTCGACCTGAAATATAAAAGTTAATTAAGGTACAGTTAGTTAATTAAAGAAGTCCTTTTCTCCATCACATCATTGACCTCATAGTGTTTTCCATCCAGGATTTGCTGTTTTTTTTGCCTTTTCAACCACAGAGGAATGAACCACAGAGCGTCACTATGACGATGGCTGGATGGATTGTCAGTGATGGTCGAGGATCTGAGGAGACGTATTATATATCAAGCATCTTGTTGTGATCATAGTCCACGATCAGGATCCACCATCAAGATCAGATGATATATATACACTTAAAATATTAATTATGAACTAAAATAAAATATAAGTTAGTTTACTGTGTCATCCAGCAGATACTCACTCCTGCAGGTGGACGTCAACCGGCTCTCCATCTGTATTTCTTCATGAAGCTCCAGAAGCCTCGAGGTCTGGAGATGGAGAAACGTCGGGTCACATGCTGCCAACCTTAGTAGACTTGTGATGGTATCATTATATTTATGTTTCATAGTTGAATTGATATACATTTTAAACGTACTTGTAAAGTTTTTATTTAATGGTGCAGGAATCAAATCAAGTGTTTTTATATTGAGCTTGTATCAAATCATCTTTGAAATATATAAAAACAGACCTGAAATAAATTAGTTTTTATTCATTTATCCATTTTAAATTATTTAATAAAATCACACAATGACATCATTAAATTCACTTGTATTAAAAAGAAAGCTGATGATCTGACTGCATCGCGCTCTCATCACCACCAGATGATGCTAAAAGTCCTGGGTTACCGGGGTAACGACACACATGCAGGAACACAGGAGAGTTTTCACACTAAAGCAGGAGTCAGACACACAAACAGACAGAAGGTCAAAACAAATAGTGGGGAAAGCTTTTCTGGTTCTAGCCTTCAAAATAAAAGCTCAAAGTGGTAGTACAAGATTATATTTTACTCTTGTTTATACTAGTTAATATTTGTTAATACAGATTATGATGATTGTTACACAACAGGAAGTGAATTCTTCATAAAGCTGCAGTGACACATCTTTCTAAACTTTTAATATTTATATATCTCTATAAATCCCTTGTCTTTGCTTGAGTATAATCTTTAGTGAGTTTGTCAGCCTGATGTCGTTCATGTGTTTCTGTGGAATCATCTGCTGCAGCTGCAGAGGACCCATGTTACTGTTGTGTTGTTGTCGTCAGTGTTAATAACAGTGAGACAACACACTGGATGTCAGCAGCTCTTATTTTCCAAGGACGGACATCAGATGACTTCCTGTTATGTCTGACTGTCTGCATGGTCATGACACAGCCCCCCCCCCACAGACAGTCTGACTCTGAGCAGACGGACACACACACACACAGAAACACACAGAGACCCACACAGACACACACACACACAGAGACGGACACACACACACACAGAAACACACAGACACACACACACTCACCAACACAGGCAGTGGATCACAGCTGAGCAGAGAGAGCAGCGTCCTGGTGAGTGAAGCTGAAGATTCATCAACACTGAGATTTGATCTTAGACAACTGTTGATGCAGCATGACTGTCTGTAACTGTCTGTCACTGTCTGTCTGTAACAGTCTGTAACTGTCTGTCTGTCTGTAACTGTCTGTCTGTAACAGTCTGTCTGTCTGTAACTGTCTGTCTGTAACAGTCTGTCTGTAACTGTCTGTCTGTAACTGTCTGTCTGTAACAGTCTGTCTGTAACAGTCTGTCTGTAACTGTCTGTCTGTCTGTAACTGTCTGTAACAGTCTGTCTGTAACAGTCTGTCTGTCTGTAACTGTCTGTCTGTAACAGTCTGTAACTGTCTGTCTGTAACAGTCTGTCTGTAACTGTCTGTCTGTAACTGTCTGTCTGTAACAGTCTGTAACTGTCTGTCTGTAACTGTCTGTCTGTAACAGTCTGTCTGTAACTGTCTGTCTGTAACTGTCTGTCTGTAACTGTCTGTCTGTAACTGTCTGTCTGTAACAGTCTGTAACAGTCTGTCTGTAACAGTCTGTAACAGTCTGTAACAGTCTGTCTGTAACAGTCTGTAACTGTCTGTAACTGTCCGTCTGTAACAGTCTGTAACTGTCTGTAACTGTCTGTCTGTAACTGTCTGTAACTGTCTGTAACAGTCTGTAACTGTCTGTCTGTAACTGTCTGTCAGTCTGTAACAGTCTATCTGTCTGTCTGTCTGTTGATCGCTGATCATCGTTATATACAGTCACTGACGGTCTTTTCTCCAGGTGACCATGTCGGTGCTTGACTCCGCCCCCAGCAGTGGTGACCCCTGCCTCAGTATCGTTCACAGCCTCATGTGTCACCGACAGGGCGTAGAGAACGAGGGCTTCGCTAAGCGGGCGATTGAGAGCTTGGTGAAGAAGCTGAAGGAGAAAAAAGACGAGTTGGACTCCCTCGTTACCGCGGTTACCACCAACGGGGTCCACCCCAGCAAGTGTGTGACCATCCAGAGGACGCTGGACGGACGCCTGCAGGTAGGAACTGATCTGATGACAGATAATAAAAACAGTTCAATGGATAAATCCTCTTCATAACTTGTTCAGGACGTTTAAAGACATTAAACAACAACAAATAAAACTGTTTTAAAAGTCACATGATCAGCTTGTGTCTTCAGTCTCGATCATAATGACTGGATGTGTCTCCACCGTCAAACTACGCCACATAAAAATGAAAATTCACTTATTATCTACTCACCACTAGTGATGGAGGGGTGGGGGGGGAGTGGCAGAAACCAATACAATTGAATTAACTGGTGACTGATTCTTCAGACGTAATAAAACAACAGAAAAAACACAACATGCCTCCATTCTGCTCCTGTGATGTCATCAAGTGTCCGGAAGCCTTGACATTCATATTCAACACAATACGAGGTCACTGACGCCAAGTGTTCCGCCTAAATGTCTCTGATAAGTAACTGCAGCATCAGCTCGGAGGATCACAGAGGACATTTAGGCTAAAAACTTTGTGTAAATGACGTTGTTCTAAAACACTTCATCCCCGCGTCATAGTGGTGAGTAGATAATTCATTTAACTTCTACAGCAATGCAACGCAGAGAGAAGGACCCACAATGCAGTTCAGCGACACATGATGTCACCACGTTCAGAGAATGAGCAACAAATACGTTTATATATTAATTTAGAAAAAAACAAAAACAACAGATTTGATAACTGATGAATTGTTTGAGTCATTTGACCAATCAGAATCCTGGACACTGGTGATTGAGGAAACACTTCTTGTTAGAAACCTGCGACAGACTGATGTGTTCTTTATGTTCTTTATGAGGTTCTTCAGGCTGCATGAAGAGGTTCCACTGGTACTAAACAAGATTCTTATGACACTCAAAAATGTTCAAAATGTTCAGTCCAAGATAGATTTTTTACAGTGTACAAAGAGACATGTACCCACACAAAGACACACACATTCACTGTCTGACTGAACTCTTAACCCCGCCCCTTTCCTGTGTTTCAGACAAAACAAACCAGCCCCCAACCCCCCCGCCCTCCTCCTAGTGGAGAGAAACACACACACACACACACACACACACACGAGTCATCAGTCTGACACTGTTACATCAAATCTACTCTTTTTGTTTGGATGTGGAACCTGCAGAAGGTTCTCTTCGAGGTTCTCTAGGTGTTCTCTAAAGCTGCTTCCAGACCTGATCTCCTCAGTTCTCTGTATCTTCTCTGGAGGATCAAGTGTGAACACAAAGAGTGAGACTCAGTTTCTCCTCCTCCTCCTGAGCTCCTGTATAAAGTCTAAATCCAGGAGCAGTGTGAACAGCAGAGGATCCTCCACTGATTCACTGAGTGAGTGGGGGGGGGGCTTCTCACACGGGACACAAATGTCTCTGGTGAAGAAGTGCTGACACACACGATGAAGACACAGACGAAGATGTGAAGAGAGTTTGTGGTGATCAGAGCTGAAGGTGTCAGGTGATGTCACCATGATCACGTGACCTCTGCAGCAGAGGTAACACGTCACTTCCTGTCTCTGTCTGCTGCACCCGGCTGCCCCCCCCCCCTCACCTGAACCATGAGGAGGATCTGAGTCTGTGCAGAAAACCTGCTGCTGTGTTGTTCAGCTGTGAAACACAAACTGTGGAGAAGCTCTGGAGACGATTGTCTGGATTCCACCTGCAGCTCAGGTCTGAAAACGACTTGTATATGTGTGGGTTTTGTCTGCGGTCTCCTCCCAGCTCTTCACCTGAGTGCACACGCACACGCACACGCACACGCACACACACACACGCACACACACACGCACACACACACGTTTGTACAACTATCTTTGTGAGGACACTCATTGACATAATGCATTCCCCAACCCTAACCATCCAAACTAAATGCCTAACCCTAACCCTTAACCTAAACCTTATTCTAACCCTAACTCTAAAACAAAGTCTTAACCCCCAAACAGTCCATTAAAGGGGGGTCACAAAGTGAGGACCAGCCAAAAGGTCCTCACTTTGTAGGTTGTAGACTTAAACTGGTCCTCACAAAGAAGCTGTACAAGAGCACACACACACACACACACACACACACACACACACACACACACACACACACACACACACACACACACACACACACACACACAGTGTGTCCGTGGTAACCTCTTCTCAGAATGACTCAGTCTGTTCTCACAGAGTTTATATGAATTACCAAGAAGGATGTTTCCTGTCTGTCTCTCTCCTGTCTGTCTCTCTCCTGTCTCTCACCTGTCTGTCTCTCACCTGTCTGTCTCTCTCCTGTCTGTCTCTCTCCTGTCTGTCTCTCTCCTTTCTCTCACATGTCTGTCTCTCTCCTGTCTGTCTCTCTCCTGTCTGTCTCTCTCCTGTCTGTCTCTCTCCTGTCTCTCACCTGTCTGTCTCTCTCCTGTCTGTCTCTCACAGGTAGCAGGTAGAAAGGGTTTCCCTCATGTGATCTACACTCGTCTGTGGCGTTGGCCTGACCTCCATAAGAACGAACTCAAACACGTGAAGTTCTGTCAGTTTGCATTCGACCTGAAGTACGACAGTGTGTGTGTGAACCCTTATCACTACGAGAGGGTGGCGTCGCCCGCCATTGCAGGTAGACACTCACCTGTCTCAAGTCATGCACAGGGTATTTATACTGAACGTCGCTTTTCCATTTGGGCGGCAGATGGTGGCCATGTTCCATTTTTATTTTTATTTTTAAAAGGTCACGTAGCTTCATGTAACATAGCTTAGCTTCACGTGGCTTAACTATATATCACCAACATCACATGCTGTCTTCCTTCAGGTCCTCAGGCTCTGATAAAGGAGGAGTTCATTCAGGACTGTGTAAAGATCGACCTGCCCCCCCACCCTGACCCCTACAACCAGCCCCGCCCTGTCAGCGTGTATCCCAGCATGCCTCTGTCTCCTCCAGGTCACTGTCAACGCACTTTTTATATCTATCTCAAAGTTACCATGTGATTGTTCTGAATCATCTGAGTGGTTCTGGATGTAATGTAATCGTTCTAAATCAGTCAATCAAATCAATCACATTCTATTAGTCTCATATTCACAGTTTGTCTCACAGACGTTAACAAGGATCAACTTCCTCTGTTCTTCACTCAACAAGAGTCAAATAGAAGCTTCATGATCAGTGAATAAAGCTCAGTCCCATGTGAGGACCCTCTCCCAGGACACAAGGACAACAGCTGCTGATGGAACTGAACACATCAACACAACAACAGGATTCACTACATGAGAAGAACCAGTTGGTAACTTCATGTTTGAAGTGATTCTACAGAATGTCTGATGGAGATGAAGGAGCAGAGGAGCTGAGGAGTTTCTGATGGTAGAAGATGTGAGGAGACATGTTGTGTAGCAAGAAGTCTTGTTGTGATCATAATCCTCGATCAGCTGACACCATCAGGATTTATGGTCCATGATCACAGTCTGTGATCCACCATCAGGATCCATGATGTGGCTGCAGCTTTGATCCTGGACCTACTAAGGATGAAGCAGCAGGACTCTGGTGAAGACGTCATGTGTGTTGATGAGACATTAATGTGATTGAGATGGAGAAGAGGAAAGAGAAGCTCTGTGTGTCATGTGTCCCCCGACCTTCTAGACCTATAGCAGCAGAACTAAGATCAGGTCCAAGACAAACCTGAACCGGCTCTAACTATAACTTTATCCTAAAGGAAGGTTTGAATCTTCAACGTACAGAGGGAGTCAGCCTCCAGAACTGAAGCTGAGATGATTCCACAGGAGAGGAGCTTGATGCTGAAGCTCTGGCTCCTTCCTCTGCTTTTAGAGACTTTAGGGACAACAGCCTGAATTCTGGGAGCTCAGGGCTCTAGTGGTGATAAGGTACGATGAGCTCTTTAAGGTTTGATGCTGCCATTTTATTAATGTAGGTGAGGAGGAGGATTTTAAATTCTAAATGTAACAGGAAGCCAGTGTAGTGAAGCTAACACAGGAGACATGTGGTCTCTGTTCCTGGTTGTCTTCAGGACACGTGCTGCAGCATTTAGGACAAACTGCAGAGTCTTTAACGACTTCCTGCTGGAGCCTGATAATAAGGAATTACAATAACCACATCTGGATGGAACAAAGGCCTGGACTCTTCTGCATCTTTGTGCAACGTTAACTTTGGGGACCTTCCGACGAATACTAAGTTTTAATTCATGACGTGAGAGTTTGCTTCTCAAAGGGTGCGTCGTTGAGTGAAGAGCAGTGGAGTTAGTTCAGAGAGAGTGACCACCACCACTGGTAGGAAAACAGGAAATGATGCAATGCGCTTACCGTGGCACTTCAGCACGTCAGCCTTCATCCAGTTCTGAGTGGTTCTGGAGGGTTGGTTCTGACTCTGTCATTTCTCCTGCAGGCCGCAGCTCCATGTGTGGTAGAAGAGGTGTTTGTGGGGGGGTTGGGGATGTGGCTCTTGGTGGTGAGGGCCCATGTCGCCTTCAGATTGCTCTGCCTCAGAGCCAGGGGGATCAGGCCTCGCCACCAAAATGGAATCCTCCCGTCACCCCACAGCCTCCTCACCCGTCAACCCCAACCACACTACACCAGCAGAGCCCAGAGTACAGCAACCCCTCTAAAACTGGTACTGTGGGGGGGTACAACCAATAGTAGTACAGTGGGTACTAGTTGAAGCAGTAGAAGTTTTTTAATTATTTGTAGCAGAAATGATGATGTTTGTCTTATGTTTCTGCAGCCACCTGGACAGGTAATGACCTCGCCCGCTACAGTGATGTAGGACCTCTACAGAGTGGGCGGAGCCACCAGCAGCCTCGATTACATCATCCTCATCACCCCCCCAATACTCACTTCTGTACGAGATCATGTGACCATGTGAAATGTTAGTGTGGTTCTGTGGAACTTCGTACTGAGTGTGAATGTGTGTTCCTGCAGGGTCTCAGCATCACAGCACCACTCCGTATCCACAACCTGTGTCCAACCACCCAGGTATGAAAGCTCCCCACAGTGTCCTCACCTTTAAAACACAAATCCTCTCTTCTGACAACCATCTCTGTTCCCGCCGTCTCTCAGGTCCAGAGTTCTGGTGTTCAATCTCTTACTTTGAGTTGGACATCCAGGTTGGGGAGATGTTTAAGGTCCAGTCCAGCTGTCCCCTGGTGACCGTGGACGGATACGTGGATCCTTCAGGAGGAGATCGTTTCTGTCTGGGACAGCTGAGCAACGTCCATCGCACTGCCACCAGCCACCGTGCTCGGTGAGGTCAGCCTGACGGTGAGGTGTGGTACTCCCACAGCCGTCTGTCTGCCTCATTCTTACTCTGCTTCTTCTTCTTACAGGCTTCACATCGGTCGAGGAGTTCAATTGGAGTGTCGGGGGGAGGGAGATGTCTGGATGCGTTGCCTTAGCGACCACTCTGTGTTCATTCAGAGTTACTACCTGGATCGTGAGGCCGGCCGAGCACCTGGAGATGGAGTTAGTAAGATCTACCCGGGAGCTTGTATTAAGGTGAATGTGTCAATATGCAGATGACACTCTGGTGTACCTGTCTGTCTCTCACCTGGCTGTCTCTCACCCATCTGTCCATCTGTCCAGGTGTTCGACTTGCGGCAGTGCCACAGACAGATGCAGCGGCAGGCAGCAGCAGCTCAGGCCACTATGGTTGTTGGTTCGATTCCTGGCCCAAACAGTGTAGGAGGAGTCGCCCCTGCTGTCGGTGAGTATCACCTGTCTCTCTCTCTCTCTCTCTCTCTGGTGCTTATGTGATGTGTCTGACGTCCACACAGGGAGAACTGAGGCCTGAACTACGAAGCAATTTCAACATATTCATCAATCAATCAATCAAATTTTATTTGTAGAGCCCATATTCACAAATCACAATTTGTCTCATAGGGCTTTAACAAGGTGAGACATCCTCTGTTCTTAACCCTCAACAAGAGTCAGGAAAAATGACAAAAAAAAACATTTTAACAGGGTAGAAAGAAAGTAGAAACCTCAGAGAGCCACATGTGAGGATCCCCAGGACGGACAGAAGTGCAATAGATGTCAAGTGTAAACATCTATTGCATGTTTACACTTGACATCCTGGGAGATATTCAGGATATCTTTCACACACTGACTCTGAGGACACACACTGACTCTGAGGACACACACTGACTATGAGGACACACACTGTCTCTGAGGACACACACTGACTATGAGGACACACACTGTCTCTGAGGACACATACTGACTCTGAGGACATACTCTGGTAAATGTGTAAACTATCTGTCCCCAAATAAATATTAATTTCACAGGATGAAGCTACTTAACGGATCAAAGTATTAAAGTATGTGAGGTTCTCCTCCACTAACACTCCCAGTACATCAGTATCAGTAAGTGAAGCAGACGCAGTCTGTGGTACTGGGAGCAGTTTACGGGTCAGGTTGGTTCTGTTGGGCTCCAGCAGCTGACAGAGGTTCATCCTCTGAGGAGAATCTAGATCTTTCAGAAACTCATCAGAGGAGCTCAAAGGATCTTGTGGGTCTCTGAAGACCCTGGTCCTCCTCAGAGACTCGAACAATCCACACCAGCTCCACGGATCCTCTGAGAACATGATGTCATGGTTCAAAGGAAGGGATTGGTCAGTGGGCGGAGCTTTATGCTGTTTGATCTCTGATCTCCAACTTAACCTGGAGCAGGTCAGCTGCTCAGCGTAAGTTACCATGGTGATTTACCTGATAACAAGGGAACGGGCTTCATAGGACTGATAAGCACAAATCCTGCTTAGTTCAGGGCCCAGGGATCTAATGTTATGCTAAACATTTCTAAATAAAAGCTGTGTTATACAGGGGTTGTGTGTTGTGACTGTGTGTCAGTGAACTTCCTGTCCTCCTCCAGGTGTGTGCTCACTGGCAGGTCTGGGTGTGGACGACCTGCGTAGGTTGTGTATCGTGCGTCTGAGCTTCGTTAAAGGTTGGGGCTGTGACTACCCGCGACAGAGCATCAAAGACACCCCCTGCTGGCTGGAGGTTCACCTGCACCGGGCGCTGCAGCTTCTCGACCAGGTGCTGCATATGTTGCCGCCACAAGAGCATTCACTCTGACACCCCACAAAAGGTGTGTGTGTCTGAGAGTGTGGGTGTTTGTGTGATGTTTCTCTGAGCCCTGCCCACCTCATGCTCCTACACACAGGTGCAGGGGCGGCTCCTGGCAAAATGCCGAGAGGGTGGCACAAGAGGCTGATTTATCATGACGTGATACATGCAATGTTAACCAAGGCAGTAACGTCACACCATCATCCTCTAACCCCGGGGACACACCGGAGGCAGAAGCGCCGCGAAGTGCCACGAAACAGATGTCCGCCTCCTTTCTGCGCCCATGTTAATCAATCGGGCTGTTCACACTGGCAGTGAAGCGTCGGGAAGCGTCGCGGCCGGCTCGCGATCTGCAGCGATGGTTTTCTGTTCACAGCGAGCGAATTGGGCCAGAAAGCACAATAAAAATCAATATTAAACGATATAAGTGATATATTATATAGATGATTCAATATGCATCCCATACTTTACATTTCCCCACTGTTCTCCTGGAGTTATCTTTAATTATGTACTTATTCCACATTTGTCAGTTGTATCTAAACAGACAGACACACACAAGCACACAATCTCTTGTATTTTTATTATTTTCTATAAGGGGCGCTTGCAGTTTTGCATGTGTATGTTGGAGGTGCCAATCTGAAATCTCGCCCAGGGCTCCAACATTGCCAGGGCCAGCTCTGCACAGGTGTAAACAAACACTTCATTGCTCATTTGTTGGTTCAGGTACAGACCTCCATGCTTCAGACAATCAACCAACATCAGCGTCTCATTCCTCCTGTCAATCAAATAAGTTTCCATGGATACCACTCACACGTTGGGATTGGTCAGTGGGCGGAGCTTTATGCTGTTTGATCGCTTATCTCCAACGTAACCTGGAGCAGGTCAGCTGCCAAGCGTAAGTTACCATGGTGATTTACCTGATAACAAGTCAACGAGCTTCGTAGGACTGAAAACTATGAATTAAACCTGAAGTTAACCTGATGACCACAAATCCTTCTTCGTAGTTCAGGGTCCAGGTCTCCTGATGTTTCAGGAAGTCACTGATCAGGTATTTTCAAAGTAAAACTCCACAGAATAAGAAAAGATCACGTGATCGTCTCAGTGTGATCGACATCTTCATTGATTGTGCTCAGACGTGACACTGATCTTTGTCTCTGCTCAGTTTTCAGATTTGATTATTTTCATTTTCTTCTCCATCGATTTTATTTACTTTTATCTTATTCTGAAGGTTTCTCCTGTATCATTCAGTCGGTTTTATAGAAACACGGTGAACATTGATATTTATTCTGATTCATGTTGAGATAAAAACATAAAGTCCCCTCTTTAAAAACCATCAACTCTAAAATGTCAACTAAATGAAACAGGATGTTTATTTCTGGAAATTATTTGACAGTTGAACTTCAGGAAACATGTTTAATAATAAATATTTGTATATTTAATGAACTGAAGAAGTTTTGTAATGAAATAAGTGAAAGTTTCAGATTCAAGGCATCATTTGAACAGTTTAACTCTGACTGCTCCTTGAACAAGGTTTTATTTATGTTGACTTTTATTGATAATCTACCAAAGATTGATTTCCTGCTCCTCGTGACATCACATCCTGTTTACGCTTTGACTCTTCACAGTTTAAAGGCTTTTATACAGAAAGTGTGTATAACTCCCTAACATCTGGTGTTTCTTCAAAATAAAGTTTTATTAAAAAAAATATATGTTTCTTTATTCAACAATTTTATTAATTAATTATTGTTTTATGCTGAATGACTTTTTATTTGAATCAGAATATTAAATTTCCTCTGTAACTGGACTAGTCATTTGACATGTCATGTCAATAGAAAATAGTTTAATCAAAATATTCAGATACATAAATTCACTGGGTTAAAGAGAATACACACAGCACACATACTTCTATACATTTATAATCTTCAGTCTGGAAAAGGCCGAGGGAACCTGAATGCATCATAAATGGCGCCAACAATGACAAAGAGTGGGCGTGTGTGACGTTTAAACGTTTCATCGTCGTCTCTTGATTGGCCACAGCCGCTGCTGTTCTGGCCAATCAGAGAGAGGACTTCTGTATAATCAGCAGCTGGGGGAGTGGTCTGCTGAGTGCCTCCTCTTTCATCCAATAGGAGCTCAGAGTGAGGGGCGGGGCCTGCTGTGGAACATGGAGGCGTAGTTGCCGCCTGACGCCGGAGCCTCAGTTCTGTGCAGCGGCCTCACGCGCTCTGTTGGACCGCAGCATGGACATGAAGAAGCGGGTCAGTGTGGAGCTGAGGAGCCGGAGCCCGGCGGAGGTGAGTGTTTCAGCCACACACAGAAGCGACGAGTCCGACATTTTGACCCAGAAAACGGCTTCTTCAACATGGAGGAAACTCCCGCGGTCCCCCGGTTCCTCTGTCCCGGTCTGATCACACCGTCGGACCGGAGCTCTGGTCCGGTCAGAGGCGGCGGAGCAGCGGGTGAAACTCAGCCGCTGCTGCTTCTTTGTTTCCGGGCCCGTTTTGATCTTTTGCCGTTGGAAGTAGATTTTGGAACCTCCATGTTTCAGACTAAGACCACGTGTCCTCTCCGGTGAACCCCGGTCATCACCAGCCGGTACCGAGCTGTGAGGCCGCTTCACCGGAGACTCCGTTTCCCTCCTTTTATATGAGCAGCTGCCGGTGACGTCATGTGTTTACGTGTTTCTCCGTCCAGGGTCCGATTTCAACTGGTGTAAACGGGTCTGATTTCAACTGGTGTAAACGGGTCTGATTTCAACTGGTGTAAGCGGGTCTGATTTCAACTGGTGTAAACGGGTCCGATTTCAACTGGTGTAAACGGGTCCGATTTCAACTGGTGTAAACGGGTCCGATTTCAACTGGTGTAAACGGGTCTGATTTCAACTGGTGTAAACGGGTCCGATTTCAACTGGTGTAAACGGGTCTGATTTCAACTGGTGTAAACGGGTCTGATTTCAACTGGTGTAAGTGGGTCTGATTTCAACTGGTGTAAACGGGTCTGATTTCAACTGGTGTAAGCGGGTCTGATTTCAACTGGTGTAAGCGGGTCTGATTTCAACTGGTGTAAACGGGTCTGATTTCAACTGGTGTAAGCGGGTCTGATTTCAACTGGTGTAAGCGGGTCTGATTTCAACTGGTGTAAACGGGTCTGATTTCAACTGGTGTAAACGGGTCTGATATCAACTGGTGTAAACGGGTCTGATTTCAACTGGTGTAAACGGGTCTGATTTCAACTGGTGTAAACGGGTCTGATATAGGCCTATTTAAGCAGGTCTGATTAACACACAGTTAGTAAACAGCACGCTGCTGCTGTCACCGTGTTGTCTGGTTCAGGTGGAAGAGCTGGTGGTGGACAACTGTCGCTCCAGCGACGGGGACGTGGAGGGTCTGACGGACGATTACACAGAGCTGGAGATCCTCAGCATGGTGAACGTCGGCCTCACGTCGCTCTCCAAACTGCCATCGCTCCCCAAACTACACAAGGTGAGTGATGCAGTGCAGCGATGGCCATGTTGTGATGTCGCTGACTGCCTCTAACTGTGTGTGTGTGTGTGTGTGTGTGTGTGTGTGTGTGTGTGTGTGTGTGTGTGTGTGTGTGTGTGTGTGTGTGTGTGTGTGTGTGTGTCAGCTCGAGGTGAGCGACAACACCATCTCCGGTGGTTTGGACAAGTTGGTGGAGAAGTGTCCTAATCTGACGTACCTGAACCTAAGTGGAAACAAGATCAAAGAGCTGAGCGGTGTTGAGCCTCTGGTGAGTCTGACTGACACCTGTCAATCACACCAGGTCCTGAGACAAGGGGCGTGTCCATCAGAACCACCCGTGTTTGCTTTAATGCAGAGACCGAACTTTACATTACTAATTGTTTAGCTGACGCTTTCATCCAAAGTGACGCACAATAAGAACAATCAATTCATGTTTCCCGCTACTTTTAGTTTTTGGGGCTGCTGGGCTGCTTCAGGGTCACACACGCGCACATTAAAGGGGCAGTGTAAAATTTCTGAGGCTCTAATAATCTCAGTTCTATTAACCGTGTATGGTCAGAGCCAAGTGGTCTAACAGGGCCTTCGTTTTAAAAGTTGAATAGAGACTAATGCGTCTCTTTGTGTCTTTGCAGCAGAGTCTGAAGAACCTGAAGAGTCTGGACCTGTACAGCTGTGAAGTGACCACGCTGGACGACTACAGAGAGTCCGTGTTCGAGCTGCTGCCTCAGCTCACCTACCTGGACGGATTCGACCAGGACGACAACGAGGCTCCAGACTCTGAGGGCGACAACGGTGAGAGCAAAACCTCGGTAGCGTTTTTACTGGGATACGGTTTGTTAGTCTGAGTTTCCATAGAAACACAGACGTGAGGTGTTGTCATCGGATCAGATGTTGAGCTCAAACTTTGTTCCAGATGAGGACGATGAAGCCAGACCAACCAGAGACGAGGATGACGAGGAGTCTGAAGGAGACGAGGTCGGACTGTCTTACCTGATGAAGGAGGGAATCCAGGTGTGTGGCCAATCAATATTTGAAGTGTGACGCATGGGTTGGCGATATATGGAATATACTCGATGTATCTTGGCTTGTACCACACGTGGTGTATAAAATGATTATCTCGATGTATCTCGAGTATTTACAGCTTTGATTAGAATAAACACTTTGTAGCAGAACTGAAGGTCAATGAACTGATGGATTATTATCAGTGATGGTCGAGTATCTGAGGAGACATATTATATATCAAGAAGTCTTGTTGTGATCAGGATCCACCATCAAGATCGGATGCCACTATAGTCCACAGTCATGATCCACTGCCGCCATCAGGATCCACCATCAGCTGCCACCTCGATCGTGGTCCACCCCCACTATCAGATGCCAACACGATACAGGATCCACCATTATTATCACCTATCTCTGATACGCGATCCACAGATCATAATCCACGATGTGGCCGCAGCTTACTACTGTGTGTAGTAAGAGAGTTCTTCTCCTTATGTAGGAAATAGAAGGGGTCTGTGGTTCTGGTGGTCATTAATGAGGTTCCAGTCGTTAGGTTCTTCAGGTAACTGAAGACGTGTTAAAGTTTATTAAGGAGGTTATTTTCTCCTTTCAGAGGATTTTACGGTTCAATCAGTTCAGCAGGTGGAAAAACCTCTAGAATTTTCTCAGTGACTGCAGAGGAAGTTCTAAGGTGTTTCTGGTCATCGTTCATGTAATTGTTTGGGTTTTGATGGATAGATATACTTTATTTGTGGCCACTGAAAGGTTTCTAAACTGAGTAATATTCCTAGATAAGAGAGCTGCTCCATCCCAAGTGGGATGAACGCCGTCTCTCCGAACAAGACCAGGTTTCCTCGTATGTTCACCTCAGACAGAAGAATCCGTGACACGCAGATGGAAAGACAGAGTGGATAAAGCACGACCGGCCATTGAGCCGTAGTGATTCAGAGAAATATCTGTGTTAGCAGAGGAGCTAGTTCAGAGAGAGCGGCCCCCACCAGCAGCAGGAAAACAGGAAGTGACGCAATACGCTTACCGTAGCACGTCAGACTGGTGGGTAATAACGTTAGTTCAGAATTAGCAGGTTGTGATTTCACACTGACCACAAATAGGCACTGTTGTTCACTGTAAGTGTTTGCTGTCAGGATGAAGAAGATGATGGAGACTATGTGGAGGAAGAGGACGAGGACGAAGAGGAGGACGGAGGTTTGTTTGTTTTTATTCTCGTCATTAATATTCTGTCACTTTTTATAGTTTGTGTGCAGAACTGAGAAGTTAGAAAACTTTGTTCATCCTCCCTGGTTTATTTTGTATATTTTCTGTTCACTTGTGTGGTTTGTATATAAGTTGATTGATTCACTGAATGTTATTGTTTCATACATGTTTATAATGTTTTATTAAAACATTTTGGACATGACATAAAACTACATGAACAAAGTCTACCAAAGAATAGGAAAGAGGCGTGTGTGATTGAACACACACACGTACAGGCAGCTGCAGTGTGTGTATATTTTAAATAAGTTGTATGATCTTGTTTTCGTCAGATGACGAAGTCGCTGGTCTTCAGGGGGAGAAGAGGAAGAGGGAAGTGGAGGATGACGACTGACGACGACGACGACGACGAATAATTAACCCCCCCCCCCCCGCTGGGCGTCGCCTCAGACAGACAGGAAACAGCTGTGACAAGTCGACTTCAACATTAACATGTTTAACTTTTTACAGTGTAGAGTCAGTGCTGATATTTCAGCAGAGGCTGTACACTGTAAAAAAACCAACACAGCGCTGCTTTGTCATCAGATGAAAATTGAGCAACAACACAATCTTTGTTGTCTTTTGGGACAAGACTCTGGTGTCGGGTTCTGTTATTTTCTGATGCAGGGACAAATGTAAAGCTTTAACATCAGCTGCATCTGATCAGGTCATTGATCATTTTCTGTAGCGTCGTCAGTTAAACATCTTTTTCTTCTCTGGATTTTCTCAACCAGACGTTCGGTTAGAAAGTACAGCAGAGTCGACTGTTACTCGCTGAGCCCTCTGCTGTGGCGGCTCTGGTCTGTCGCCCGTGTAAATACAAGTGACGTCGTCCATGTTGGTTTCTGTGGTTTGGATTTTATTTTTTTATTCTTGTCGTCTGATTGTTGATGTAACCAGATGTTTTTGATTAAAACTGATTTCTTCAGTCAAATGTTGTTTGTCGTCTACTTCAATAAGTCAATAATAATAATTTGTCCGATTCTAAAGTTTGTAAATTAACAAAGATTCGGGTACTGATTTTTTTTTCTTGAAGATAAAATGAATTAATTCAGATAAAAGAAATGAAGACAAATGAAAGAATGAATAATTAATCAGAAAATGTTTTGCTGATCAACTCGTTAGAAACATGGAACAAAATGTGAATTAATTTAATTACAACTGATCAGTTAGAATCAAACATTTTCTTCTTTCGTCCAGTTGTTTATGTTTAACTATAGAAAATAAATGGACATTTACAAACTGCGGGGCTTCACACAGGAAGTGAAACAGTCTCAGTTCTTGTAAATTTCCATCGGAGCTTGATGACGTCATCACATCCATCTATGATGTCATCGTTTCATTCAGATCAGCTGCCTGATGATGTCACTGACGAGTTGAGAATCACTGAAGACGTTTACGGATCAAACTGTTGATTTATTCAAGTCAAAGTTTCCATTTTACAAATTTACTTAATTCTGATAGAATAAGATCTAAGTTTCACCATCGAGCCTCTGATCATCATTTCAAAATCATGATGTCAGAAAAACACAAGAAACAAAATGAGTGATGACTCAGCAAGTTTTCACCCTTAAAGAGATTTGACTGACTTTGCCTCAGAACATAAATTAATTATTTCATCTTGACCTCATGTGATTTGTTTCTGTCAGTGTCTGTAAATAAAGTTTTTGTATTTAAGGACAAATTCATTTAATCTTTGAAACCCGAAACAAACCAGGACCAAAAAAACCTGGGAGGTCCAGAGACCGTTTTATGGCTCACTTTAAGTGAATCTGAGATGTTGTGACGTACGTATGTCAGACTAAATTCTTTAGTGCGCTCCCTAAATTACAATGTGAAAACTAACACGTCAGGTTCTGCTGCTCCTCCCAGTTCTTGTCTCCTCAGGGTTCAGTTGATTGTAATATGCAACTTCACCACTAGATGTCTCTAAATATAATGTATGTAACTCCTTCATGTTGAACCTGTAACTATTATCTGTTTTAGATTGTCGTCCATTTAAAAGTCAGAACCTTCTCCATGTGATGGAGACTTCGTCACATTTTGAGGAAATGGAATTCTGCATTCGTACCGTCTGTTCTCCAGTTTTGTGTCCAGCTGAATCAAACTTCATCCTCTTCACGTTGTCTGAGCAGAAATGAAGGAGACATAGAATCTGAGGTTTTTCATTGGGTCTAAATTGTGTTGGCACATTTTCCTTCCGTCTGATGAGAGAGGTCAGGTAAGTGAAGGTTCCTCAGGTGGGTTCTGACATTTTGTAGCTGAGGACGGAATCGTGACCTCAGCTGGATTTCTGCTCCTTGTTCTTCTGAGAATGTTTCACATCACTGGACACTGAACTGTCTCCTCCTCACCCTGAATTGATCTGGTCCAGACTGAACCGGTTTGAACCAGACTGAGTCACATCAGGTTCTGACGTCTGGGTTTGGTTTCTTACTGACGGGAGAAGACGAGTCCAGTTCTCGATACAATGCCCTCAGCTCCTTGACCTCCTCCAGAACTTTGTGGGCCTGACGCCAGGCAGTCGCTGCCTCCTTTAGGAGTTTCTCAGCTTCGGCCGGCTCCTCCCCCTTCAACTCCCACCGCACTTCTGTCAGCAGCTGCTCCGTCTTCTGCAGCTTCTGGCCGATCAGCTCCTGAAGCTGGTTGATCAGCGTCACGGTGGCGGTCGATGTTGACCTGGTCGCAGTCTTTTTGTTTGTAACTTTAGTCTCTGAATGTGAAAGAATCTCGTCCATGGAGACGCAGCGATTTTTCTCTGTCGTCGTCAGACGCTTTGCTGGCTGAGGGGTTTGCTCCCACACCACTGCCACCTCACGTGGAAGGCTGTGGGATTTCCCAGAAGCCTCAGCGGTCCTGGTAGAAAGAGTGCCCTCAGGTTTGGACCTGGGACAGTCTGGACTAAGGAGACATGTGTCCAGGTTGACCCTGAGCGCATCGCAGACGATTGCTCCCTTTGACGGAGCGTGTTCCTCCTGAATCAGGTCCAGAGTCAAAGTCCCATCCGACAACGACGTGGAGGCCTGGGGGAGGAGGAGGAGGAGGAGGATCAGTGATACAACATCTGGAAACACCTGGTTACACATGAGCGGAACGACCCCTGACGTCATCGTGAATGAAACTACGTCCGTCCAGATGAGACAGTTTGTAAGATCATGTCTTCAGCTGTAAATATCCTTGGTTGTCTGAGTCTTAAACATCCAGAATTTTACATTTCATTATTCTGATTTGACAAAATGATTGTAGAGATATTTCAAATATTTGATGCTGAAACTGTCGTACTAACCACGGCCAGCAGGTGGCCTCTGGTCGGCAGTCTGCGATTGTGAGGAATCTTCACTCGATCTCGGGTCAGATGAGAAAGCTGCGAATCGTCGACGGTTACCTGAAACACAAAACATCCGCTGCAGTTCCTCTAACCACCACCAGACGCTGCTGTGATCATTGTGTATCGAAGTGAATAAAAAACCTTAAACTCTTCAAATCCAAAGTCAGTTCAATATAATTAATAATAATAATAATAATAATATCATTACTGTCATCAGACATGAGGTTTACTGGGTTTTCAAGAAGAACTTCATCTTATGTTATATTATAATAATTTATGATCAGATTTAGTTTTTCTTGTTTTACACTGACGTGAACTTGGATGGAAAAAACAACATCGATGACATGAACGTTTCTTTCACTCTGGAACACGATGGCTGAGAGAACCTGTATCGATCAGAGTATCGATCAGAGTATTGATCGGTGGAAAAAAGGCAAAGGTTGTCTGCATGTGAATCAGCAGACGCACTTCCTGCTGCTGTAACTGAAATAAACACGATGACAGGAAGTTTGTAAAATCAGTCGTCAGTGACATCAGACAAAATCCAGTGAACCTGATGGTGTGTTGAAAAGTTTGAATAAAAATGAAGATTTATGACTTTGAGCTGCAGAGG
>CM048048.1:24560593-24595593 GCA_026259375.1 Verasper variegatus
TGTGTGTGATAAAAGTTCTATGAGGACGTTCCATCCTGTGTTACAGCAGTGAAACCGGAGACCTCTGTGTGTCTGCAGCTCAGACTGAAACTTGACTCCTGCAGAATTTCAACCATAGAAAGTGGAGGAGGAACTTTCTGGAACCACACATCACAGACTACTACACAGTACTACACAGGTACTACACAGTACTACACAGTACTACACACCTGGACACCAAATCTCTCTTGTTTGTTTAAAGTGATCCTTTAAACTTGGAGAACATCAGAATAAGTTCTGTTAGAACCTGCAGACGTTCTGTAAATCCATTAAAAGGTTGTCACAGGATGTGGAGCATCACACGTGACACCTCATCACCATGGCAATAATTAAAGATGTTAACGAGGCACCAGCTACTGATCCCCTCCAATCATAGGTCAGCTAACGGTGTGGCCCCGCCCCCTCCAACTCACCTCCTTCTCACAGATGAACAGCTGATCTCCTCGCACGACCACGAACCGGTTCTTCCAGATCTCTCTGAAGATCCCTCTCCCACAGAACTTTCTGATCCAGCCCACTTTATCGGGCTGAAGGTTCTGCAAAGCAGAGTCCTGCGGACCCTGTACACAGGAAATAGGAAGTGAAGTCAGGTTAAAGATTTCAACCTAAATTTTAATAGACATCTCAGCTCGTCACACTGGTCAGTTTCTTTTCTCTCCACTATTATTATTATCATTTTATATTATTAATATTATTATTATTACTCTGTTTTATATTTTGTTACTTTTCTTTTATGATAGAAAACTGTAAATCTGAAATAAATAATTACACAAAAACAACTAAATTCATTTTGATTTAATATTAGTAATAAAATAATTATTTATAAATATAAACAATACATATAAATTATACATAAATATAAAAATACAATAATAGAAACATTAAAAACAATATCAACAAATAAATAGAAACAAACTAATTAAATGAGTTGTGTATCTGTTTGTGACTGATGTGTGTTTATTGTAAGTTTATTGTGTGTTTGTTGTGTATTTGTATCTTTTTCTCACTTTTCCTCTTTCAACCGTCAGTAAGGCTCTTATTGTGAAAACCGGAAGTGGAGTGATGTATCGTTCAGAGTTTCCTTCAAAACAAAAGCCTCAAAGGAGAATCCTTTTGTTCCTCGCGCTCCGGTTAAACGCGATTAAAAGAACCGTCACGCGCGACCAGTGCTGGTGTCGGTTCCGGTGGCACTCACCCGTTTTCCGGAGCAGTTCTTCTTCATGCTGCCGGTGTCGGGACTTCACTTCTCGGTAACTCCGTTATTCGTCCACAGTTGAGCGGGAGGAGGCGGAGAAGGGAAGCCGGTAACAGCTGTTGAAGTCCGGGGAGAGGACCGGAGCTTCGGCCGCTCCTCAGCTGTCGGTGCTCGGTGTGGCTCCGCTCGTCGCCCCGCTGCTCCGTGCTGCTGCCGCCGGACACCGCTGCTCTCTGACCGGCCGGGGGCCGCTCTGTGAAGTCGGTGTCCGGTTACTCCTCCTCCTCCTCCTCCTCAGGACTCCCCGCTGGCTCAGCGGCTCCTCGGCAGCCCCACAGCGCCCCCCATCGGTTAAGGATAATGTATAATGTAGCGCCTGAGTCCCATCTAGTGTGTGTGTGTGTGTGTGTGTGTGTGTGTGTGTGTGTCTGTGTGTGTGTCTGTGTGTGTGTGTGTGTGTGTCTGTGTGTGTGTGTGTGTGTGTGTGTGTCTGTGTGTTTGTGTCTGTGTGTGTGTCTGTGTGTGTGTGTCTGTGTCTGTGTGTGTGTGTCTGTGTGTCTGTGTGTGTGTGTGTCTATGTCTGTGTGTCTGTGTGTGTGTGTGTCTGTGTGTGTGTGTCTGTGTGTGTGTGTCTGTGTGTGTGTGTCTGTGTCTGTGTCTGTGTGTGTGTGTCTGTGTGTGTGTGTCTGTGTGTCTGTGTCTGTGTCTGTGTCTGTGTGTGTGTGTCTGTGTGTCTGTGTGTGTGTCTGTGTGTCTGTGTCTGTGTGTCTGTGTCTGTGTGTGTGTCTGTGTGTGTGTGTGTGTCTGTGTGTGTGTGTGTGTTTAGATCAACAAAGTGGGTCAGACAGATGTGCACATCATTTACTGACACGCCCACAGATCAAACGTCACCATGACGTCAGCTGCTGTTCTGAAGCCTCAGCTTCACATCCTGTTTCAGCCATCTTGGTTGGTTGAAACCAGAAGTATCCATATTTGGAGGATTAGGGGGTGGAGCCTGAGTTGAGCGCTCGATGACACGCCCACATACACCTACCATCTGCACCCATTGGACGGTACTAGCTGTCAATCACTCTGTGGTATCCACCTCCCAACACGTCCGGTGCTTTATGGTCTGTTTCGTCTCTAAATGATCATAAACATGATCATGTCAGTGTTTCTATGACGTCACAGTGTGTGTGTGAGTGAAATTGAAACAGCTTAACTGCCGCTAATAGCAGTTAGCCACCATGCTAACCACCTTTCAACAGAACCAGCACGACCTGCTTGTCTCCCTGGTCACCATGGTAACCACTGACTGATGTTTGTGGAGATGATTTCTTTAGTATAAAAAATTCACATCAGCAACTGAAACAACTTTGTGTTTTTGGTTCAGTTTATAACGATAAAACTGTTGATTTAACTTCTGTATTAAATCCAAAGATAAAACTGGTGACACATCATCATGTTATCATCATTATATTTAATCCACAAAACAAACATGAAAATTTCCCAGAAATGAAAAATGTTGGTGTTTGTAGATGAAAAAAAAGTTTGAATCCACACAAACAGACACAGGTCACAGGTCAGAGGTCACAGTAGAACACTCCACTCACTCTTCACTCTGCAGAAAAACTATTTTTTTATTTCATATTTGCTGAATACTGATGAATATTTATTATATTATTATGATGTTATGAAGTAAAGTTGTATTCATTGATATTCTTATCACTCTGGACTGATGCCTCTGATTGGCTCTCGTCAGCTGTCTGATTCCCCCTGCTGTTCACAGAAGTCAGCACGTGTCCTTTAATCCAACCAATCGGGCGCTCTCCTCCCACAGCATCCTCGCCACAGCATCGTCCCGCCCCCCCGCAGCAACGTCCTTCTCTGCACAGTCACTGAACACACACACGCACACATTTGATGACACACATGACGACTGAGAATATTTTCAGTTAAGCTCACAAATCAATAATAAATAAATAATATTAAATAAAGTCTGTGTGAAACATGAAATTCAACATTTTGTGTGTTGAGCTGGTGTGTATTGTATTTCAGACTCCTCCCCCAGCCTTTACCTGAAGTAGCATCCGGATCGTTCCTCCAGACCCGGTGTGATGGAGCAGTAAACACTGGTCTGAGCGCCCTGAATTGGTGTCTTCATGAGCAGCAGGGAGGGAAGGCTCAGCAGCGCCCCCAGCAGGGGAAACCAGCCCTGAACATGACGACCCAGCTCAGTCCGGATAACACCCGGGTGGAGACAGAACGACGAAACTCCAGAACCTGAAGACCACATACACAGTCAGTATCAGATGTAAATAAAGAATAAAGAAACAATTCCTTCAGAATTTGGGGACCTCTGAGTGTTTGTGGGGACCTGTGAGTCGTCGGGCCAGTTCTCTGGAGAACAGGACGTTGGCCAGTTTGCTCTGTCGGTAGCTGTCCAATGAGCTGTACGGCCTCCTGCTGAAGAACAGGTCATCAAAGTCAATACGACCTGAAGAAAAAAACATGTATGAGGTTTCAAAATAATCCAAAAGACGTTGGAAACAAACATTAGAGGTCAGAGGTCAAACCTCCCCGGTGGGCGATGGATGACACATTGACCACTCGACTGGGGGCGGAGCTCTTCAGTTTCGGAAGCAACAGATTGGTCATTAGGAAGTGACCCAGATGATTGACAGCCAGCTGGGTCTCAAAGCCATCTTCTGTCAGCCATTTTGGACACATCATCACTCCTACAGACAGACAGGCAGTTACAGACAAACAGTTACAGACAGACAGTTACAGACAGACACACAGTTACAGACAGACAGACAGGTAGACAGGTACACACAGACAGGTAGACAGCTAGACAGACAGAAGTTTACAGACAGGTACAGACAGACACACAGTTACAGACAGACAGGTAGACAGGTACACACAGACAGGTAGACAGCTAGACAGACAGAAGTTTACAGACAGGTACAGACAGGTAGACAGATAGTTACAGACAGGTACAGACAGACAGACAGGTGGACAGACTCACCTGCGTTGTTTATCAGGACGTCCAGTCGCTCTTCACTGTCCAAAAAATCTTTAGCAAACTGTCTGACGGAATAAACAGAGGCGAGATCGAGGTGTCTGATCACCACGTTACCGTTTCCTGTCGTCCGCCGGATCTCCTCTGCCGCTCGCTCCGCCCGTGTCAGGTCCCTGCACGCCATCACCACCCGGGCCCCTGGTCCACAACAGAAACACACCAGGGGCCTCATTTATAGCTGTACGCACAAAACCGGGTCTGAAGGATGCGTACGCCACTTCTCACGCAAACATTAGGATTTATAAAAACAAACTTGACTGTAGAATGTGCGCACTTGTTCACTTACTCTAACTAACTAAAATAACGATGCTGACGTGAGGAGGCGAACTGAAGCAAATTATTGATCCACTTCATCGTGTGTGTGTGTGTGTGTGTGTGTGTGTGTGTGTGTGTAAACTGTGACTGTGTCATCGACAGAGCGCACTGGACATCACTCACAAAAAATAAAGAGAAACTATTCACTTTCAAACTTCTATTTCTAAATAATGTCCCGGAGTGGAGGATCCACTGATGTGTGAAGTAATCTGATTACTGTAAATATATAAGTACTGTGTGATGGAAGCACTGACACTGACTGAGAACGTGAAAGAAGGAAACGAGTGTTTAGTGACTGTGATGGTTTCCTGTCCCATGATGATGAGTCATCGTATAGATTCTATAGATCTGAGATCTTTGTGTTGAACTGAGTCCAGTATCCCACTATTACACAGGCCGACCCAACAGAACCATCCCAGTTCACAGGTCTGTGCCTGATTAACACTGTATAATATCTACTTTTCTATGTCGAGCCTCTTTTAATCATTTAAATATATAATTGTGGGAACAAGTTCCCTCACATTCAGTGTGAAGAGATTATTCTTTTGCCTCCACCTTTGAATTAGATCTTTTATTGCATCCACCCACACACTGAACTCACACACACACACACACACACACACACACACACACACACTATAATCCCTGTAATCGGTTCAGATGGTGTCAGCCTCTGACGTTACTTTGACCTCTGACCTCTGCGTGTCGGGCCACATTAACTAAATCTGTTTGTTTGATTATTAATTATTTTCTTTGTATTTGATCAAAGTTTTGTCGCTTCATTTTCAACAGTTTGAGTTTTTACCTGCTTACTTTTAAATTCATAATTTAATTCATCAAACTTTATAAAGTCACGGCTAATCCAATATCTTTTAAATACGATATAATAACATTCATAATAATAATAATGTAAAACATAACCACACGCTGACCTCTGCGTGCCAGATCTCTGCTCGTCTCTTTGCCGATGCCGGTGTTTGCTCCGGTGATCAGAACCGTCTTCCCGTCCAAACGAACTGGACAATGACACACTCCACCTGCGATCCACCTCCTCACCACCGCCATGCCTGTTCACACACACAGAGCTGTTACCATGGAAACAACAGCACAACATGATGAATCCTTGGTAATAATTTGTTATAATTTGCAGTTTTTTAAACAGAACATGAATGTTTTGATTCAGTAGTTTTATATGAATGTGATCATTTCATCAGTGTGAAAACTAAAGTGAGTTAGTTTCATGTTTTCATTTCTGACTCCTGACGCTCAGACACAGACTCACAATCAGGATGTGAAGGTGAACATGTGACGTCAGTGAGTTTCACTTTGTTTCATAAATCAAACTGATCCAGGAACAGATTCAGCTGTTGAACGTCTCCCATAAAACGTCTGATTTAAAATCACAGCAGCAGAAATAACAGTCAGGGCCCCGGGCCTCAGGTTTATATAAACTCATCGTTACAATAACAGTCTGGGTTTTTTCATATGTTCTAATGTTCAGTGAGTTTTTCCCCAAAAAGACGAACTCATGATTTTAATATGTTGACTTTCAGGAGGTTAAAGACGACTGAAACTAAAGTGAATCATTGAGTTTGACCTGAAATCAAAGAGAGATGAAATGAGACGTCTTACACATCAAAGTGAGTCCCAGCACAGCTCCGCACCTCAGCAGCAGACCCCCCCGAGCCTCCTCCATCCCTGTGTCCGACCCCCTGGCCCCGGCTCCAGCCCAGGCCACGGGCCACAGCAGCATCAGAAACCCTCCTGGAGCTGCAGCTCTCATCCTGCAGTGGAACAGACTGAGGCCGAGCCAGGCCAGGGGGCGGGGCAGTGGACAGGGGGCGGGGCAGATTAACAGATTAGAGCAGATTATCCTGAATTGAGTTGATCTGAGATCAGCGACAAGAACAAAAAACACACATCTACAACACAACTACAACACAACACATGTATAACACAACACATCTACAACACAACTACAACACAACACATCTATAACACAACACATCTACAACACAACCCATGTATAACACAACACATCTACAACACAACACATCTACAACACAACACATCTATAACACAACTACAACACAACACATCTATAACACAACCCATGTATAACACAACACATCTACAACACAACGCATCTACAACACAACACATCTATAACACAACACAACACATCTATAACACAACACAACTACAACACAACCCATGTATAACACAACACATCTATAACACAACACAACACATCTACAACACAACTACAACACAACACATCTATAACACAACACATCTACAACACAACCCATGTATAACACAACACATCTACAACACATCTACAACACAACCCATGTATAACACAACACATCTACAACACAACACAACTACAACACATCTATAACACAACACATCTACAACACAACCCATGTATAACACAACACATCTACAACACAACACATCTACAACACAACACATCTATAACACAACACAACACATCTATAACACAACACAACTACAACACAACCCATGTATAACACAACACATCTATAACACAACACAACACATCTACAACACAACACAACTACAACACAACCCATGTATAACACAACACATCTATAACACAACACAACACATCTATAACACAACACATGTATAACACAACACATCTACAACACAACACATCTACAACACAACACATCTATAACACAACACAACACATCTATAACACAACACATCTACAACACAACCCATGTATAACACAACACATCTACAACACAACACATCTACAACACAACACATCTATAACACAACACAACACATCTATAACACAACACAACTACAACACAACCCATGTATAACACAACACATCTATAACACAACACAACACATCTACAACACAACACAACTACAACACAACCCATGTATAACACAACACATCTATAACACAACACAACACATCTATAACACAACACATCTACAACACAACACATCTACAACACATCTACAACACAACTATAACACAACACATCTATAACACAACACATCTACAACACATCTACAACACAACACATCTATAACACAACACATCTACAACACAACTACAACACAACACATCTAACACATCTACAACACAACACATCTACAACACAACTACAACACAACACATCTACAACACATCTACAACACAACACATCTACAACACAACTACAACACAACACATCTATAACACAACACATCTACAACACAACACATCTACAACACATATTATTATTATTATTATAATTTTTTTAATTGTCATTATTATAATTATGATTGTTGTTATTGTTATCTTATGATCGAGAGGTTTCCATCAACATGCAGCTTTTATAACTTTGGCTCCAAAGTGAACTAGTTCAGTGTCTTTACTTTAATCATTTCTCTTTCTTTAGATCTCACACTCCTGCACTCGTTTGTTCATCACTTTCTTTTCTGCTTATATGCATTTCTTGTATGAAAGGTGCTGTATAAATAAAATGTATTATTATTCCTATTCTTATTTGTCAGTTTTATTTAAATGTTTTTGAAATGTTTCACTTGTTTTCTCACTGCCTCAGTTAAGTTTCTCTGTTCGATATAACTATAGATGTTTTGTTACACAGTTTATTAGAATTAGTATTTATTATAATAGTAGTTAACAGGTCAGGTTCATCAGCCTGTGACGTCAGACCATGTCGCCCGGCCCCCATACAAACACAACAAAAACAAAATGGCGTCCTCGGACATGTTGACTCGGTCCGTGTTGTCCTGAGTTCGGCCGCTGGGGGGCGTTTAACCACTTCAAACCTGAAAACCCGCAAAGCACCTCCAGAAAAACACTCTGACCAATGAGAGGCCGCGCTGTCTAAATAGGAAGTGACGTGATACAAGTATGGTCCAATGAGTGGCTCCGATACGAGCAGCAGGGGGAAGTCCCGCCTCCCGTCGACTTGGAGCGTGAGTGAAGAAGAAGCGTGAGAAGCGCGGCTCCAGCTCCAGGTAAGACCGGCCCGGTTCAATCCGGTTCAGCCCGGTTCGGCCCGGTTCGGCCCCTGGTCACGCGCGGACACGTCCGGCGGGAACGTGTAGGAGGCGCTCGGTGTGTAAGTGATGTGCTGCCGGAGGGGCGGTGCTTCTGTAACTGACGCACAGAGGAGCTCAGTGCGCAGCGGGGTCGGTGTCTCAGGGACCGGGTCCACCAGGTACCGGTCTGACCCGGTCTGACCCGGTTCACTACCCGCTCACAATGACGTCTCTCGCCGGGACAAAGACGCTTGACCCGGGAAGTGGCTCCCCCTTCGGCCGCAGTGGGACACTGCACACCTTAGTCCACCACCGCGTTCAAAACCATTTTCTATTAAAGTTTATTTAAAACAACAAAAGAATAAGTGGACTGCATTCAGTTATAATAATATTATCATTAAGATAATAATCTTATTATTGATATTAAGTATTTAGATTAAATAAAGTAAATCAGAAGCTGACGTCTTATTTACATGAGCATTTTTTTCTGTTGATGTTTGTTTAATAAATGTTTATATATTTATATTGTTAAATATTGTGAATCCAGATGTTTCTGTCGTTTCCATAGCAACATGGAGACAGAGCTGTTTATGGAGTGTGAGGAGGAGGAGCTGGAGCCATGGCAACAGGTGGACGACAGCGTGGAGGAAGACGAGATGGACTACATGGACAACTATGGACAACCAGGTGAGACACGCACATACACAGAAACACACAGACACACAACATTCTTTATATAAAATGCGTTTCTCTCCAGTGGAGGATTCTCCACCTCTTCAAGCCTCGGAGACTCCACCCCCCAGACCTCCATCCATCACATCTTCAGGTACCTGTGTGTGTGACTGTGTGTGAATACGAGATATAATTCATCTAGACCCGAGTTCCTCTGGACCAGGACGTAAAGAAATACAGACCTGTTCCACTGTCCGGGTCCCAAACTTAACATCACAACTGACCCAAACACAAACCTCATGTTTAACCTCATGTCTGTATCTGTGAGGATGTCAGTGTCGTCTCCATGGTAACACGAGTCCCTGTTGTCAGTGTGTCCCCAGTAGGACATAAAAACCAGCTTGTACACACAGACAGTGATTAAAGATGGCGTTAAGTGAAACATGATGATGTTTAACCCTTGTTTTCTTCTCCTCAGCTTCTCCTCTTCGTCTCGTGTCATCAGTGATGCTTCCTCCTCCTCCCCCCGTTGTCACCTCCTCCCTTCCCCCTGTCCCATGCCTCCCCACCTCCTCCAACCCAGCTGTCTCAGCCCCACCCCTGGTGACTCAGGGCCCACCACTCATCCTGACACAGACAGCAGCTGGGACCTTTCTCCTCCCAGCACACCCCAGGACAGGAAGTGCCCAGCCCATTCTCCTCACCACGCAGGTACAGAAAACACACACACCCTTCGAGTGTGTATGTTTGTGTGTAGAAGTAGAACAGTTACTTCCTGCAGCAGCGATGATAATGTTGTCGATAAAACACTGACAACAACACAAGAGGTAAACGTTGGCTGCTGACATCAGTGAATGTCATCTCATCAGCTGATTGGCCGATGTTAGCGGATTCTCAGTCATCCAGGTCCTGATAACTTCAGAAGTTGTACAAGTGTATGTAGGCAACTGAAACAACACAGAGCAAGTCCAGTTCCCCTCGTACACTTGTACAACTTCTGAAGTTACTGATGTTCAGCCGATACATCTTTGTCTGTCACTGTCATTAGTTGTTAGTCCAAACCAAAGACTGTAAATAAAGATAAACAACATGACAGCTAGATCGCCCCTTGCTGGCAGGCTGCAGTATAGGTCACAAGCCCCGCCGTCTCCATGTCAGCAGATGGGACAGGGACCAAACTAAAAAATCAAAGTAGACGTTAAATGTTTGTCAAAGATGGTTTCTGTCATTTCAGGTCTTTTTTATCACGCTGATGTTTGTTCAAGTTTCTGATCAGTTTGGATTGAATTAGTTGGTGACGGTTGACAGCTGACACTGACTCAAGTGTGTGTATGGGTGGGACCACGTCTCCGCTACTACACACACTCTGACTGTAAATGATGTCATCACCACAAGATTGCATCGTTAGTATCTGGAGACGTGTCGTCGTCTTTATTTACAGTCATTGTTCCAAACTCCTGAAAGTAGGAGACAATACGACCTGCGGAGTCATGTGATCACAGATCATAAAGAACGAAGTTACCGCTGTAGCACCTGTGTAATACAGTTTGTGTGTGATCTGAGAGTTTGTGTGCTTGACTGTGTACGAGGTGAGTTGAAGACAGTTTTGTTCTACTTAGTAGTTGTCGTCTGTCAAGTGAGTATAAACCATGTAACCGTCCGAGTAGAGTTCACACATAAAACACCAAATCCCACTCTTTCTTTTTTCCCAGAGCTTCGATTAGTTCACACAGAGACGTTAGTAACTGAACTTAAATGACGCAAAATGAAGCGGTATTTTCACATCATAAAATCAAACTCCCAGCAAAAGAGCCCACAAGGTTGTTCACCTCTGAGAATGTTGGTAGGTGACGCACTCGCACACACAGCTTCCCATGTTTGTGCTATTAATTGCTCTTAAGTGCTCTTGATTAAACTACAGTCACATGACTTCACTGTCACTACTGAGCATCCATCTTGTAATCTGCTTGGTCCCTGACGTCAATCCTTCCTCACAGAAAGTCAGTTTGTCGGGGCTGAGCGTAAACCACGACTGAGAGGGTGAGATGATGTTCAACATCGCAGACGTCCTCTGTTGTCTTGTAAAAAAATAATGAGTGAGGTTTTTACTGACGTCTGTTAGTGTTGTAGAATAAAACATGAAATGTCTCAAGCTTGTGTTCAGGTCGAGGGAACAGGGAGTAGAAATACAGCAGTTTATTTAAAGTAGGTTAGAGGTTACCACACTTTGTTCTCTCCTATGAGTGAATCTGATTCTTTTGACTCATTGGGACGTTACGTAGTTTTAAAGTTTGGGACCATAGAGTCTTTAATTAGACGATGTCATTTTAAAAAGCAGCAACAATAACAAGTTTGTGAAAAATAAAACAAAGACACCAAGGGGAGAAAAGTCGTGATGTAGGTGTGACGTCAGAAGTGTTGAGTGAAACGACTGAAGAAGAACACATGTCGGGGGAGTGGAGTCAATTGATGCTAAACATTAAATCATGCACTGGTTTTGTACTTCCTTTATCCGTGAGTAGGCTAGGGTCTGTTCGGATGGAATTAATGTAATGTGAATGTGGTCTTGAGAGGATGTCCTCTGGCAGACGTTCATGTGCCCTTTGTTGATGTCCCCACGATCACTAGGCTAAAAGTGCATTAGTGGTGAATGCGTCCGCCAGCTACACGTCTGCGGTGTCGTATACAGTTCATTTTCTTGCTTATAACCTTTTGACTGCTCTTGTTTTTTAAGAGGAAGAATCTAAGATTTCTAATGTAACAAAGTTGAGTTACTCTGCTCAATCTTGTAACTAACGCGACAACAACAAATATCATATTAACACTAAGGCCGAAGTTCATCTGTAAAGTTCTTGTATTTTCAATTTAAAAGTGTGAAGCTGATCTGCAGCAGCACTCGGGCTGATCATATTGAAAAGTTCAGACGTTGTCCAGCAGATTAACTCAGAGCTGACTGTGCCTGACCGTCGGGCTGGAAACACTGCGACGTGCTGCTCTGACTCGTTTCTCTCCGTTTCATTTAGACAAATGTGGAACGTTTCAGATTTGAAGACGACAGAGGTCGGACGTTTGAAAGCAGAGGAGAGATGGTGATGTGTGGAGGATGTGGAGGAAAATACTTCAGGATCGTTTCACACCTGAAGAAAAGCCGGACGTGTTCTTCACACCTCGACCTGGACACGTTTGAGAAACAGTTAATTCTGTACAACAGGAAAAGAAAGAGGAAGTCTGACACCAAGGCCAGTGAAGAAACGTCTTGGTTCTCTTCGTTCTTACGTAAAGATTAGCTGTGACTTGATATTTACAACCACTAACTGAATAACAAGCTAATGTAAGCTCGCTAATATCTGACGTGTTTACTGTGAATGAGAGACACGGTCGACATGTGACCTGAAACTTGATAAATACAGTTTGAGGATTATTTATTTTCAACATCCCTCAAATGACAAAAACATTTTCTAGTAACATGAGTGAATAGATCGGTTATTTTAAGTTAGCATAACCCAACATTTTCCACTTTTAATGCACTGAATGAGTTGTAATTCATCTCACAAGATCTATGAGACAAATTGTGATTTTGAATATGGGCTGAATACAATTTGATTGATTGTCAATGTTGAAACAGAATAAACAATATAGCCAATGTTTACTGAAGGGCCATCAACACTCAGAACGACAGGGATTAACATCAAAAACACAAACCATATATCAGCGCAGATTGTGAGGCCGTGGATGAATCCATCGCTGCTCTTTTGACTCCAGGTTTGTCTTTGGACCTCAGTGACGGGTTTACCCCACGACGTTATCAGCCATGTTGAACGTTTCGCCCTGTGAACTCAGATGGATTTTGATTGGCTGTCAGAGTTTCTATCCTTTATTAGAGGTCCTACAAGGAACTTTTCAATTTTTGTTAATTTTGGCTCCTCTGTGGACAATAGCGTGTCTCCACTGTCTCCTGTCGTAAAAACCTTTTTCCAGACAACATGTGCATTTGTTTTTGGAAGGAGTGAAAAACAGATACGAGTAGTGAGTTCAGGAAAAAACCCAAGAAAACACCAAAGTTCAAAATATTCAACATATTCATATAAAAATAAAGACATAAAATATGAGCCCATCTGTAAGTAAAGACAATAAAACATATTAGAACTGATTTAACATTGAGTATTAAATACATTTATATAGCTACAAGAAATCGATCTATCCAGCCTGACTGTAAATCGTTGCTCTGACTTCGTGGGAATTGTTTACAGAAAAACATAAGAACATTTTCTCTGATGGTCTTATTTGTTGTTGTAGCTTATAAAGAGGCAGCGATATTAAAATAAGATGTAGATTTCGTCCTCGGTGTTGACGGCCCTTAAAGCTAATTTATTTTAGGGATTTATTACCACTTGTGTTCAATGTTCAGCATGGGGGGGGGGGTTGTGTTCTTTCTGTGTTTAGTTTCTAAAGTTTGTTTGTGAAGATGTGACATTAAAACGGAGAAAACAGAGGAACCATGCATCGTAAAACAATTACAACAAATAAACTGAAGGGGGTAATTTTTGAAGACCTTGTGTTTTTGTTCTCCTCTGTTCAATGACCATGATGTCACCATGATGTCATGCCTCTGTCTCCTGTACAGGGTTTCCCAGTGCAGACGGTGGTGAACCCTGGTACACCCCTGCTCCTGAACCTGCAGCCGGGTCAGACAGTCCAGCCACTCACCCTGATCCAGTGTAAGACCCCCCCCCACACACACACACACACACACACACACACACACACTCCAGCAGGTAATAATCAGAAATCTGATCTGATTATTGATCATCGCTGATGTTTCCTGTCCCTGCAGCCTCAGTCATTGGGTCAGCTGGTACGACCAAGAGTGGGTGTGTCCCTAGTCCATCCCCAGGGTCAGACTGTCCAAACCAGAACCAGCCCCGCCCCCTCGGGAGGTCCCACTCTGCCTGGCTCCACCTTCACTGCCATGCAGCTACCTGCCACACTGACCATCCACACCAGCACGCCAGGACCCAGTTAGTCAACACAGAGGGAGGGTCTGATCAGAATTGATCAGATTGTTTGACTGATGTATTGATTTTTCTTTTTCTAGTTAACTTCCAGATGACCCAACTGGTTGGGGCCAACTCCTTGAAGCTGGCAGGGTCTCCCGCCCTTCCCTCTAGTTCAGCCAACGGAGTCACCAGACTCACTGTGATCAGCAGCACTACGAGTGGACCAATAATCAATACAGGTACCATTTTCATTCTGTTCATAACAACACTTCCCTTTCTGCAATGTGTCGCTGTAAAATATTAAGGGGCCCACATCCTTCAGAGAACTCGGTCTAGGAATGTGTGGCCTCCGTAGACTGAGAAGTCCATGAGTGCCAAGCCAAAATTAGACAGTCTGGTTCCTCTAGGATTTCCTATTTGCATCCCCTGCTCTCCCTGTTTCATCGTTAACTACTTTGAGCAGCTTCAGTTACTGCTGCTCAGAGACCTGCATAGCTAGCTCGTTGACTTAATCACTGGCACGCAATGAATCCAGGGCTTGAGAGGGATTCACCTGTTGGATCCTTCGTTGCTCAGAAATGGATGGACACATTTGGGGGAGTCTTCCAAATAGGGCAGTCTAGTTGCGCTGCTGTGACATATGCAGTGCCTGAATTGGGGCACAGCCGAAGTTTGTCTCAGATGCATGTGACCCAATGAACAGTTTGTGTGTCTCTTTTCCTGCAGCTTCTCGTCCCACCCCTATTTTCGTTACAACTCCCAGCATGACCTCAGCACCATCCGCCGACCCCCACAGGGTGGTGATGAGTGTGGAGGAGTTCTACTATGGGACGTTTGAAGGTGACCTTAGTCTGAGGAGGCCACAACCCCTGGGAATCCAAACCTCCACCTTCACCTGTCAGATCTGCACACACCTCGCAGACAACAACCTGAGGTACGACCACTGAGCACCTGCACACGCCTAAGCCCCTGAACAGATGAACACACCTGAGCTGTCTGGGGTAGAGTGGTCTGTGTGTTAACCTGCAATAAGCTGTGTGTGTTTGTTTGTCTAGGTTGATGCAGCACATGCTCCAGCACTCTGAGCTAATTGGAGTCAGTGCTGGTGATGAAAGGAAGTGCTGCAGGTTCTGTTACCGGCAGTTCTCATCTCCAGTCCAGCTACAGACCCACCAGGATCAGGTGCATGGCTCCGTCCCCTCCCCCAGTAAGAACCGCACCTTAAAAATGTAAATGTTCCTAGACTTGTCTTGAAACCTGGACCTGACATGCAACCTTACTTTCTTGACTTTGCCATGGACCTGGGACTTAGGTGTTATGTCTTGACTTGGGTCTTGTTGGATTTGACTTCACTGCCCCTTAAGCACGGCAATAAAACACCTATTGTACCTTTTCTTCTATATATAGATATATATAAACATTTGGTGCACCAGTACGACCAAGGAACATTTTTAGTCGCACTTCACAGACTTCTGGTCACACTCTGGAGCCCTGAATCTTGACCTGTCTCGACTCTGGACCCACCTGACTGTTTCCCTGTCTCAGGTATGTGCCGTATATGTGAGTGGGCGTTTGAGAACGAGCCAGCCTTCTTGAACCACATGAAGTCCAACCACAAGCCAGGAGAGATGCCCTACATCTGCCAGGTGGGTCTGAGCTCTGATGTTTGACCTGTGATACCGAACAATTTTCTAGTCTTGGAATTAACCCAGTTGTGATTTGCAGGTGTGTTCGTATCGCTCGTCCTTCTATTCCGATGTCCTACAGCACTTTGCCAGCTTCCACAGAGACTCTCGCTTCCTGCTCTGCGTTTTCTGTCTAAAGGTGACCAGAAACCCCATCAACTACCAGCAGCACCTGCTGAGACACCAGGTAACCACGCTGACAAACCACACCCTCACCAGGTAACCAGCCGGACAGCACCTTGCCAGTTCCAGGGCAAACTTCTGTAGATCCATTTTTGTATCTATTTTGATTTCATCTGATGAAGTGATGAATCTTTTCATCTCGTCGCAGATCAACCAGGCCTTCCACTGTAACAGGTGTCGTCTTCAGTTTGTCCTCCTCAAAGACAAAATGCAACACAAACTCGAAAACCACCGCAGCTTTCGTCGACCTGCTCAGCTGGAAGGACTGCCGCCGGGGTCAAAGGTCAGCTGTCTATGACCTTACTAATCTCCAGTCTGTCAATACCTTATGAACCGATTGAAATCACATCAACATAAGTGTTTTTGTCAGTTCTGATTGTTGACGTCTGTATCTCCAGGTGACCATCAGGACTTACGGGAAGTTTAGGCCTCCGATTTCATCAGCAGGTGGGCGGCTCCTCCAGACCCCCTCCTCCCTCGTCCAGCCAATTCACATCAAGACAGAGCCGCAGAGATCTCCGATCCAGAGAAACACTTCTCTCTCCAGATCCCTCCGATCTCCCATCAAGAGACCAGTCAACCGCCGAGTCAACAGGTGACATGTCCTCATTTCTCTAATGTGATGTTTCTCTGATGTGTCACCCTGTCTCTGACTTGTCGCCCTGTCTCTGACGTGTCGTCCTGTCTCTGACATGTTGTCCTGTCTCTCACGTGTCGCTTTGTCTCTGACATGTCGTCCTACTGCAGGACGTCATCGTATGACGGAGACAGGTTGGTGTGTTTGGAATGTGGAACTGATGCCTCTGATTTGTCGGCTCACTACCCGACACACGTGCACTGTCTGCTGTGTCCGTATAGCAGCTGCTGCTCCAGAGCCTACGCTGCTCATATGATACAGTAAGAGTACTTATAGTACACAGCGATACACACGTTACTGCAGTAGCACACACAGGCTTTCAAAGTTTATTAATGTCTGAATGTTGATGACTCTTTTCAGTCACCATGTTCCGCGCTCCAAAGACAAAGTTGTTCTACTGCACAGACTTCCTCCTCCATGGTGAGACTCCATGATCGGGTATTGATCTGATCAGGTTCATGTTGTTTCTGCTTTAATTTAATTTTTAATTAATTGTTTTTTATTGAATTTAAAGAAGTGTTAAACAACAGTTCAGTCAGTTTTTATTGACACTTCAACATTAATCCTCGTCTGTGCTGCAGTGACTGGGTTTGACCTGCAGGTGATACTCTTCATCCTCAGTCTGAACTCAATCATCACTGTTGATTTATACAAGACACACAAATTATTATATGTATATATGAGACTGTGTTCTTCATGCCATTAAGAAAACACAACAAGGGACAGTTCAAAATAAAGCACGTAATACTCCTGCAGGTGGCGTCCCAGACTCAAGTGTGACTAACAGTGTCTCTGTGTCCACCAGTCCATTCCTGCTGCAGTGCTCTCAGTGCGACTTCAGGCCTCAGAACGCCGACCAGATGGCCGATCACCTTCTGAAGAACCCGGAGCACCACAGCGCCACGTGTCGCATCAGGAGTAAGACGACACACACTGAGACGTCAACACAACACGAGGAGTCACTTCAACAACAAACCTTTATTTTAAAAACAGTTTTATACAAAGCCAACAACAGAAACAGAGAAAAAATAAAATCAACTGAAACAAATGGACTTGAACAATTATTTTATATTATAGTTAAATAATTATTTTATCATTAAAAGAAAAAGAACAAATGAACATTAAGAAAAAGCAAATTTCAGTAATTGAGCAACAAAAACAAGACAAATTTCTTTTTTAAAAATCATGATAAATGATAAAGTTTAAATAATAGAATAGAATAAAGTAGATCCCAGGGAAATATTATAAGATGTTTAAATATATAGACAAATCAAAGAATCAAGTTTGAGTAAAGACGTCTCCTCTCAAACGCTTTTTGTGAGAGAACCACTGATCTGTTTCCCTCCTGTTCTTGGACAGAGCCAATGTAAACAAAGCTGACAATATTGTCATTCCTTGTTGCCATGGAAACAGTCAACAGCTGAAAAACAGTTTTTACATCGGCACGATTTGTGTGATTTACTGAACTGATGATGTGGAGGAACAAAATACCTCAGAGAAAGGTTTTTTAGTTTCTCGTCCAGATCATTTCACCAGTTTATTCCATCCGTCGTCTGCAGCAGTTTTCAGACATGAACTGAGTCAGTGTTTGTGAAGCAGCAGCAGCAGGTCGGGTCCGACTCGTTCACACCAACAGGAACATGTGGGGACATTCAGGCGAGGGGCGGAGCCTGTAGAGCAGCAGGAGGCGGGACATGACCTATATATTCTGCTGTGGAAAGATCAGTGTTGTTGGTTTTTTTATTGCTAAATACATAACACTTTAAGACAGTACATGGAAGACAAGAAGACTCTTGCATAGACAGTTGTGCATGGTGTAAGTGTTTTTGTGTGTTGGTGGAAAGACTTCAACTATGAACGAAAGACCAAAGTAATGATAAAGTCGACGGGGGTGCTGGTTGCGTGTCCACCCTGGTCACTGGCAGCAGATCTTCTGGGAGCTCTAGAATGAGTAACCAGGGTAGGGTTGGGTACCTGTGAGCGCATCTGGATGAGAGAGTATGTATCTGTATATGTGAGTCAGAGTGAAAGAGAGAGAGACCATGTGACTCACCCCTGGAACAAGTCAAGCTCATTTCTGATCCCTGCAGACACCAGGGAGACGTGCACAGCTGCACCATGTTTGGTTACAGTGATCATTTGGGTCTTTTCATACATTTTTAGTTTTCAGCTGAAGGACATTCAGCGACATTCTGAGATATGTTTTCTTTTTGTCTTTGGCGTCTGTCGTGTGTTACAAGCGTCATCACCCCCACACTCGATTGTCTCCAATTGGACTTTTTGTAGACTTAAAGGGATAGTTCACCCAGAAATTACAATTCACTCATTATCTACTCAGCACTATGATGGAGGGGGGGTGAAGTGTTTGAGTCAACAAAACACTTCTGGGCCAGACAGAGAAACCCTGCAGAAACTCTGGAGGGTTTCTCTCTCTGACATTTTCTTTCTCACACTGTTCTCCAGAGAACCTGCAGAGGATCTCTGAAGTTCAGTGCATGTCTGAAAACAGCTTTTGTCTCCACCGTGTCAGTGAGGAATCTCCTGGTTCATAAACTTAGTCTCTTTATAATGTTGGAGTTTGTTCAGTGTGAAGAGAAGAATCAGAAACAAAAGCATCATGAAGCTGTTACACATTGAAACTTCAGGAAAGTGTAGCGTGGCAGTGTTGTTAATGTAAAATGTTTTCATGCTCTAACGTTCCTCAGACCGTCCATCGCTGCAGCTCCTCGTTTCAGCCTCTGTCTCAAACACTTGGTTTTAGCTCCTGTCTCTTTACAGGGTTCCTGCAGCTCCTTAAGAAATCTTTGCAGGCGGTGCAATTAAGGCTGATGGGAAACTCGTGACAGTGCTCACCATAAAAACGTCTTTAAAACTTGGTACTGAGACTCTGACAGTTTTATGTTTTTAAATAGTGAAACACAGAATGTTAGGTATTTACATCACGAAACAGCGCCACACAATTCCCAGTCTTATAAAGCGGTCAGCTATGGAACTGCAAGTGAGCCTGTGATGCCACTGGAATGTCTCCATGTCGGTGTGGGAACCATTCAACAGTTTCTTAACACAATCTGCAAATTCAAGAAAGAAGCAGGTCCAGGCAGGCCTCACGTTTTGTGTGGTTTATTTTTACATTTTTACAAACATCCCTGGTGTCTGGCTGCTTATGCTGCTTAACCAGATATATACAAAAATATATATATGTATATTTATATATATATCAGCCGATGCTCAGTACCTTCAAAACAAAAGCATAAACTACAAAAACTAACTAAAACAATATGACTATTGTTTATCATTATTATTAAGACATATAATAAGATAATATAACTACTTATATTAAAAAAAACAATAAACAAAATAAACAGATAAATTATATTTATCGAGGTCTTAAATAACATTAAATTTGACTTTAAAAATGGTGCAAGAACCTTTCCTTAAGCCCCCCACCCCCCCCTCCTGATAAAGCCCACTCTGTTGTTATTGGTCAACAGTTTCCAGCACATGTAGGAAAGGTCAGCCTTGACCTGAGGTCGTGTCAGAGTAGCCACAGATCTTCAGATATTTATTTAGATGCATTTTCTTCTGTTTTGTGACGCATTGAAAAATGCCCTGTTTAAAAAAATGTCACTTTGTTTTTGACTAACAACATGAAAACTAAGCTCCTAATTCCTGTGGATCTGAGTGGAACTTATTCAACTATTGATAGTTTGATTGATAAATATTATAAAATATATTATCCTGCTTCTTTTCAGCGTATGTGGAACCTGACATCCAGTTCTGCTATGATGGAGAGCAGTGTTCTTCAGAAGAGCAGGAACCAGACCAGAATAAGGACTCGCCTGATCCATCCTGGAGGGCAGCAGCTTTTTGGAAGCAGCCAGTGGAGAGCGATAGCACCAAGTCTACCATTGTAGCATTCATGGAGAGCAGTGGGCCTCATCACAACCTGACCAAGAACAGCGATGCCATTGACTTCTTCAACCTCCTCTTCCCTGCAGCATTGGTGGAACTGATCACCAACGAGACCAATGCCCATGTTAAGACCTGCCAGTTCCTGGGGTCCTTCTATCCAAAGTGGGTACCTGTCACCACGCATGAAATCAAAGGTTTCATTGGCTTGGTCGTTTTGATGGGGATTCAGAACCTGCCCGACCCATCGCACTACTGGTCCTGGAGTCACTACGACAACAGCTACACCTTCTACCGAGCCATGAGTTTCAAACGTTTCAAGCAGATTGCTGCCAACATCCGCATGGGCAGCTTCGCCATAGATGAGTATCGCGGCACTAACAACCCCAGCGACTCTTTGCACATCTTCAGGCCAATGCTGGACCTCCTGGGTGGAGCTATGTGGAACACTTACCGACCAAACTGCAGTCTGACCATCGACAGGACGCTGTTGCCGAGCCTGGAAGAGGAGAGCTGCCAAGTTAAAGGGAATCCAAAGACCCAGCCTCAGGTGTGGCTACTCTGTGATTCCAAGTCAGGCTACTGCCACCGCTTCTTCATCCAAGTGGGGGAGAAGGCGGGCAAGGAGCCAGGCTTCACCGTGGTGCCAGGGCTGGTGAAGGGTCTTGAGGACAAACGCCATCAGCTCTACCTGGCCAACTCCCTAACTTCTGTCCCACTCATGCAAAAGCTTCTGAACCAGGGTATCTACGCCTCCAGCTCCTTCCCTCCACCCAGCCCTATCTTGCCCAGAGAGCTGTGGGAGGAAGGTCAGGTGGAGAAACCCGGGGACTTCCTGCAAAGGCAGTGTGGCTCCCTACTGGCCACTCGCTGGAGGGACACCAAGGAGATGGGTTGCCTGTCAACTAATGCATCTCCGGGTGAACCAGACACTGTTTGGAGGAGGTCTCAGACCAAGGTGGGTGGCTTGGACCCCATCAAACGCCCTATGGCCTTTCGCCTTCTGCAGGAGAACATGCGAGGGGTCGACATCTGCAAGCAGCTGCTGGCCTGCAACCCGCTTGGAGGAATCCCTCAGGACCGACACTGGCGCGGCCTCTTCTGGTTTCTGATCAACCTGTGCATCGTGAACGCTTTCATCGTACTGCGAGAGAGTCGCAAGGAGAACCCACCTGCCTGGGTGCAAGATGGCCTCTTTACTCAAGTCAACTTCCGCAAGCGTTTGGGGAACCAGCTCGCCAAGTGTGCCCAGAAATACTTTGAGACCATGGAGATTGCTAGCTCCCGCGGAATGAGAATGGAGGTGGCCGAAGAAGTGGTTAAACAAAGACACAGAATGGTAAAGATCAGCGCCATCTCCAAGAGGTGCAAGAACTGCAACTTGAAGAACATTCGACATGAGAGCGTGTACGGCTGCGTCATCTGTAAAGCTAACCTGTGTAAACACCCGAGCTGTTTCTGGGAGTATCATGGTCTGTCGCCTCTGAACAAAGGTCAGTCTACAGTGAATGTCAAAGGTCCTGCTCAGCTCTGAAACTAACTTGGATTTATTACTGTTAAACTTTTGACAATAAATGTTTCATCTCTGTTGTTTTAACAGGTTCAACAAAAGTTGGATTTCTCAAGGATAGAATAAGGTAAACATTTCACTAAATTCTTTATGCTAGATTGGATTTGTTATTTTTGAGGCTGATATTAAAAGGTTTGACTGTGTCAAGTTCATTCATGTTTTTCATCTTGTATGTTTTGATATTACTGTGCTTTCATCCTCATTAACAGAAGAACATTTGTTTTTTTGTGCTGTAGTGGAGCAGTGGAGGTGGACGAGGTCAAAGACAACATGGACGCGGCAATGGCCCCTGTGGAGGACATTGACTTTTCTGACGATGAGAGAGTGGATGATTTTGATGACATGGATGAAGAAACTGAAGATATTAAGCAGGAATTAATCAAAGAAGTAAAACATCCGGTGTCTGACTTGCAATCCACAATGAACTGCCACGCCCAACTAGCAAGCAACTTGTCTCCCTTGAAAGAGCGTGACGATATTCTCACCGCCCGTCAACTGAGAATTGCTCTGTTTGCTCTGTGTGATGGACTCCGCCAAGCCTCGAGGGTCTTTTCAACTGAGACCAAGCTCATCCAAACGTGGCTGAAGGAGGCCAAGAAGCATTTGAAGCAACGTGAACAGGAACAGAATGTCCACGGTGATGGTGGCAGTCGCCTGGTTGCCTGGGTGCTGTCCATGCGTGAACAGCAGCTTCCGATCACAGAAAGTAACCTCTTCCACAAAGTCTCCACACTGAAGAAGAAGGGAGGGTTCAGTGACTCCTTCCGCATCTCATATGACTGGGTGGTGAGCTTCATGCTGCATCACCAGCTGGGCATACAGAACACCGGCACAGCATCCAAACTAGCTCGAACCCTGCCGTCTTCCCTGGAAGCCAAAGTCACGTCCTTCAGGAAGTTTACCCACAAGATCATCAGGGTCCACAAATTGTCTGAAAGCACAGTCGCTGCGATGGATGAGCTATGTCTTTTTGTGGATTTAAGGTTAGTCCAGGACAAGTCTCGCCGCTCAGAGGCTCTGGAACTCATTGGGTCTTTACCTCTTGTAACTGTGTTCCTGGCAGCACTGGCAGATGGTACCATGCTGCCATCTCTGGTGCTAGCAAACCGGCAGCTGGATGAGAAAGTCCTGCCTGAGTTCATCCTGCTGGAGGCTGGACCAGAGAGTCTCTTAGTAGAAGAAGCCCTGGATCTTTGGACTAACAAGATCTGGCATCAGCATGTTTGCAGTCGAACCCAGCCCAGTAGATCGATTCTGGTCTTGGACCGACACCGGGAACACATGGGCGACCAGTTTCTTACATCCATCAGTGGGTCAGGTACGCTCCCTGCAATGATTCCTGGAGGTTGTTCCTTCAGCCTTCAGCCTCTGGACATTTGTGTGAAGCCGGTGCTGCAGCGCTTCATGCTGCTGCGCTGGGCAAAGTTCATTGCTGGAAATCCAAAGGAGCTGGAGGAGACGTCACCCCAGCAGCTCCAAGCAAATGTGGCCCAGCTGCTGGTTGACTGGATGGTCGAGGCCCTAATGCACTTGAACAAACTCTCCCAGCTATGGGAAAATTCATTTCGGTTGACAGGTCTTCTTCCGAAAGAGGAGGAGGGACTAGAGACAATGACAAGTCAAAAGCCAGAGGAGGTCCAACTCGATCTCTTCAAGACCCTGACTGAGACCATTCTGGGTCCTGAATCTCGGGAAACCACTTCATCTGGTCTGCTGGAGCTGGAAGACGAAGAGGATGCCACGGAGGAACCAGAAGGAGTAGGACTGGAGACATCAGAGGAGAAACAGGAGAGGATTGAAAAGATAGAGAGGGAGGTAAAGGACAGGAGAGAGAACAAGGAGACTGAGATGAAAGAACAAGACGACACGAGGAAGCATAAGACGATAGAGGAGGATAGTGAGGAGGACGGAAAGGAGACAGAGGAAGACAGAAAGGAGGTGAATAAGGAGAGACGAGAGACCAGGATTGTGATAGGAGAGGAAGTCGGGGATGAGTGGAAGATAAAGAGCAGGACAGAGGGTGTAGAGGCAGACGGCGACCCCGACGACACGATAGACAAAAGATGAACGGACGATAAAGACATGGATGTAGAACTGTTAACACCCGAGTCGTCCCTGATGGTCTTTATTTCAACTGGAGCCTGAAAACCAAAACGAGTGGACATGTGGTGGACATGTTGGGGTGGGACAACCACCTCAGCTGACTGTGAAATTCTGGGCTGTCGATTAAAGAAACACACCTCTCTTGGGGATGACCTAAAGCTCTGCTACAGGTGTGCTGTTGACTTCAGGTGAACTTGTACAGGGTTCAGATCAGGTGGGAGACGGACAGGATCTAACACTGAAACCTGATTGGCTGATTGAAAGACACTCCGTAGATTAGCTGAACTTACACCTGTCCTGACGTTGTATAGAGACATTGGACGTTTCTCCTCCAGGTGATGTAAACATTCGCTCACTGACATTTGAACTCATCAAAACATGTTTGGTTTCTCCGGACCTTGAAAATCTTTCTAGAGACGATCTGATGTGGGTTTTGTTGCTGGAGTCAGTCATTGATAAAGCTCTGCCTCCATAGCAACCTGTCAGCCAATCAACAGCTGACAGAGATTCCCCAGTATGCACTGGGAAACAGGTTGAGTCTGTGCTGGTTGTGACAGTTATTATAAGTTAAGTTTATAAACGTCAGTTAATGATGCATCAAATAAATATATGACCATGAACAAAACAAATTAAATAAAGTTTGTCAAACTTATTTTCCAGGAAGAGTTCTTGTTGTGACATGAATCTGAAAGTGAATCCTGATGTTACGAATCAACTTGGACGCGGTCTGACTGAGTCCGATCCACTGACCTCATCGTCCGGCAGCTGCAGGGGCGGAGTTAAAAAAACTCAGACGTCGATTTGTCAAACCCTCTAATGATTTCTGTTCCAGGTTGAATCTCTGAATTTCTCTGTTATAAAAGCAACAACCTTTACTTTTCAATTGTTTGTTTTTTCTGTAAGAAAACTTCCACTGTTTGATGACTCACCATCCAATCAGAAGCCTTTCTTGAATTTTAACTTCCTCCCTGAGACTAAATTCTGACAATTGACAATGACCTCAACTGTTTGATTGGTCGGTTAAATCCACATGCCAAGGGATGGAAATTTGACCTGGTGAGACTTCAGAAATAAAGAGATTCGAGACTTGTAGTCTTTTAAGAGGATTTTATTCCTTGCAAGGAAGGTGTGCGATGAGCATTCTGCAGAGGAGTGAGCCCCAAACAGCTGCAGGCGTATGCTTTTTATGCAGATACAATGAAAAAATGTGTGCGTGTGAGAACTAGTATGTGTGTGTGAACTGAGTGAATAAGACCCAGACACAGGTTAAAGGCCTCTTGGAGCTCTTGGTGGTGGGAGACAAACCTAGTCAGACTTGTGGCTCTAATGTCATCTTAACATTTTCACAAACAGCAGAAATCCTATGCATAAGCAGAGATAATATATAGTGTGGTATATTAGTAAAAATGTCCATTACAGAAGGTGGAAGTGTGAAGTCCTGTTCATGTTCAAACATTGGTGTCAGAGCAGAAACTGGCAGAGGGAGATTCATGATTTATTTCTGATTGACTTCAGATCATCATCATGTCATCCTCTGGGTTAATCTTCACAAACACCATGGTCACAGGGAAAGAACCTCATCTGTGACTTCTGGTTCTTTAAAGCTGGTTCACACTATTAGGATCATTCACTGTGGTTATTAACACTTCATATTTTATACATGTTCTCCTGTTGTGATCAAATTAAACATGTTCTTGAACAAACATCAATGTGATACGAACGACCTGAAATGACAGAAATCATCTTTAAACATTGAATTATCGTCTAATTTAATTTTTGTTTGGCCCCTGTCCTTTCTACTTACATGGAGGAGGTTTATGACCTGTACTGCAGCCAGGGGGCGATAGAGATGACTTGGCTTCACTTTATTTACAGTCTGAGGTCAGAGTCTTTATATTTTCAACCACCAATGAACCTTAAACTGTCAATCATTACTGACTGGAGTACAGGTGAAACACACACACTCGCACACGGATCACAGACACACACTCAAAGAAACACAGATGTATGTTTTTACCTTCTCAGACACAGGGTTTGGGTTAGTCAGTGAAATTCAACTCATAATACCGAACTGACTGAAAGGGTCATTGTGAAAAGAATCTCTGGGCGTCATGGGGTTAATGCTCCACAGCTGCTCTCTGAGTCCTTGATTACATAACCGTGAATCGCTTCAGGGTTTTTCACAGGGACAGAGGAACAGAATCCAGACCTTCACGACCCCATCGGATCAGCAGCTCCAACATGGGTGAGCTTTACCACTTCACTCATTTGTTAAGAAAGTTCACTGAAAAATGTAACTTCATTATCTCCTCAGCACTGATGGGGGGGAGGGGGAGTGTTTGAACAAAAAACACTTCAGGAGTAACTAGTTCAAACATAATAAAACAACAGAAAAGACAGAACTTGCCTCCGTTCTGCTCCTGTGGTGTCATCAAGTGTCCGGATCCCTGGCGTTCACATTCAACGTGGGGTCCACGCTAGCATCGCTACTTCCAGTTGCGGATATTCAGACTAAAAACTTGGTGTAAATGACGCCGTTAGGAGTCGAATATGATTAGTGTGGGTTATGGTTGATTAGACTTGATTACACCACCCCCCATCATAGTGGTGAGGAGATAATTAATTTTAATTTTTCAACGAATTATCCCTTTAAGACATTTGTTGGTGTGAGGACATTTGTACATGTTGAGGACATGGTGGTTGTTTGAGGGTTGAGTTTGGTTTGGAATCATGTTCTGGTTATTTAGTTATGATTAAAGATAAAAAGTGAGAACATGGGAGTCCTCACATACAGGAAGACCAGTGTCTTTTTGCTCTTTAACGAACTTCACTCTGTCACAGCATGAATCTTAAATGATCTGAAATCATTTCACTAAACGTTGTGTAACAGCTCATCTTCAACTTCAGGAACAGGAATGTGTCGTCGGGGGCAGTGAATTTACTGTGTGTGTGTGTGTGTGTGTGTGTGTTTCAGCTGTGTGTGATCATTAATAAACCTCTGTGTAGAGTGTAGTTGTGTGTTGTCATGTCGTTGTGTATCATTATTAAACCTCCTGCTGTGTGATCGTCTGATAAATAAAAGCTGAAGTGAAGTCGGGGAATGAGAAGCTGCTGATCCTGCGTCTGATTGGACATCGTCCAGCAGAGATCAGGCTGTGACCTCTGTGACCTCTGACCCCTTAGGATCATGTCTTTTAAATGTTGTTGTGTTTTCTCAGCAAGCTGTTCAGGATGTGGACCAGGATACCGCAGCCCACTAGAGGCCATGAACGGTGAGACACAAACAGACACTCGCACACAGGCATACAGACACACAGTCATACAGACACACAGTCATACAGACACACACACACAGACACACACACAGAGTTGTGGTGTTGTGTGGTTGTAGGTCCCCGGGAGCAGATTGTCTACCTTCCGTGTATCTACCGAAACACTGAGGTCCTCAAACCAGATTACCTGGCAACAGTCGACGTCGACCCGAAGTCTGCTAACTACTGTCAGGTACAGTCACTGCTGCATTTTAAAACCAAAGGATGAAATAACCTTTAAACCTGCTGTGACTTTTGACCTCTGTCCTGTCAGGTGATCCACCGGCTGCCGATGCCGAACCTTCGGGACGAGCTGCATCACTCCGGCTGGAACGCCTGCAGCAGCTGCTTCGGAGACGCCTCCAAGACCCGAAACCGTCTGATTCTGCCGTCGCTCATCTCCTCCAGGATCTACGTGGTCGACGTCGGGACGAATCCCAGAGCGCCTCAGTTGCACAAGGTACAAACGACCTGCACAGCACAGCCAATCACTGAGAGTTCAGCGACTGAGCTGATTATACCTGATCTATGATCATGTGAGAAACTCCGAAACAAAGATGCTTGTGTTCACACTGTTTTTATTCAGTCGGCACGAACACAGAGACTTAAGATATTTTACTATGAAACTGTGGAGGTCAGAGGTCGTCAGCCGAGTCCTGGTCTGAACCAACTGAGTCCTCCATGTTTCACACGTGAACTCAGAGCTGTACACTTGATTGGACGTTCAGGAATAAAGAAGGTTCATGCTGAGGTCGGACTGCAGCTGTAAAAACCTTTGGCTTGTTGTCGTCAGATTCTGCTGAGTCACAGTTTGATCATTAACGTGTTTCCTCAGAGACGCTGAAGAGCACACGCACCTGCAGCAGGTCGGGGATCGTTCACACCTCGCGGTGTGAGGTCACAGCGACCTTGACCTTTGACCACTGAATTCTAATCTGTTCATTCTTGAGTCTGATTGAACATTGGTACCAAATTAGAAGACTTTCCTTCCGAGAATTTTGAGACATCCTTTTCAAAATCATCTGTGCCAAATGAGAAAGGATTCTCTCTCCTGTACTTCAGATATCATGTTCTTTAAAAGTGTTCTTTAGATATCGTGTTCATAAGAATGGGACAGACTGACTACCTGTAAACATGATGCCTCCGGCCACTAGGTGTCACCGTCGAGTTTCTGTGATGAAGATGAAAAGTCACTGAGTTGATGTGTTTGTGTTCAGATGGTCGAACCCGTGGATCTGTTCTGGAAATGTAACCTGGCGAATCCGCACACGTCTCATTGTCTGGGTAACGGTCAGATCATGATAAGCTGCATGGGAGATCCGTCCGGTAACGGCAAAGGTGAGAGACAGACCTAATCCACTAGCAGCCTCTAGTGGACAGTTCCAGTGTTACAGCTGCTGTTGTCATCTCAGGTGGATTTGTTCTGCTGGATGGTGACACGTTTGAGGTGGTCGGAAATTGGGAGCAACCGAATGAAGCAGCGCCCTTTGGGTACGACTTCTGGTACCAACCTCGACACAACGTCATGATCAGCACTGAATGGGGGGCACCTAAAGCTTTGGCCGATGGTTTTAATCCGACCCACGTCCAGGAAGGTGAGTCGGGAGGAGTCAACGTTTTACTGCCAGAGACGTTCAATCCTTTAACGACCTGATGTTATCGTCCTGAAAATACAGACTCTTGGTTCTGATCTTCCAGTAACTTTACAGCAGCGCCACAGATCATGTGGTTTTAGTACCAGTAAATCTTCAGTCAGTTCCATAAAGTTCAAGTCTCCTGTGAGAAACCACAGGGTTCTCAATCCCAGCAAGACTTCAGAACACAGGGTTGTATCTACAGAAGCCAGTAAAAGTCCAATCTGTTCCACAGGAACCCACTTTTTTATTCAAATAAGACTATTTTAGGATAACATGGTTCAAGGTTCAAATCCAAGAAATACAACCCGGTTGTCCCAAAGGGTTACGTAGGAAACACCATGAGAGATCTGATCCCACCAGAGTTTATATCACAGGGTTCTGGGTTCTGGTCAGAACTTCAGGGTTTAACATTTAGTTCCATTCAACTTTACAAATGTGCAAACATCAAACTACCTGTAACACAACCGTCGGCATTTCAGGTCACTACGGCAGCTCCATCCATGTTTGGGACTGGACTACCCACAGCAAGCTGCAGACGCTCAATCTTGGTGAAGAGGGCGCTATTCCTCTCGAGGTCCGATTCCTCCACGACCCCAATGCCACCGAGGGCTACGTGGGCTGTGCTCTGCAATCAAACATCTTCAGATTCTACAAAACTCTGGTTAGTACCACAGGCTTCTCGTTTCTTCATCCCACAGAGATTCCAGTGTTTGTTCATCAGTTGGATCTCTAATTTAATCTGGTTAAAATATCATCTTTTAATCTGATTTTAATCTGGTTCTGTTTCTTCAGGAAGGTCAATGGGCTGCAGAGAAAGTGATCAATGTTCCCAACAAGAAGGTGGAGGGATGGAAACTGCCAGAGATGCCTGGTACCTGTCTGTCTGAACTGTTACCTGTGTGTCTGATTTGTCTTTCTGACCAGTTACCTGTCTGACTGACCGGTCTGTTTTTACAGGTCTGATCACAGACATCCTGATCTCATTGGACGACCGTTTCCTCTACTTCAGTAATTGGCTGCACGGTGACATCAGACAGTATGACATTACAGACAGGAAGAACCCCAGATTGGTCGGCCAGGTGTGATGTCATAACACTTGTCCAGTGATGATAGTGATCAGGTAAAACATCAGAGTGAGACAGTTCACCTGTCTGTCTTTTCCAGGTGTTTCTAGGAGGAAGTATTGTCAGTGACGGACCAGTCAGGGTCCTGGAGGACCCCGAAAACCAGCCGCAGCCCCGCCCACGCATCATCCAGGTGAGACAGACAAGGACAGGAGTTAGGAAATGAGTTCGGAAATTAGACAGAAATGAGAAACTCTTTATCTCACCTGTCTGTCTCTCAGGGGAGGCGTGTCTCTGGAGGTCCTCAGATGTTGCAGTTGAGTTTGGACGGTCGCAGACTTTACGTGACGACGTCTCTGTTCAGCAGCTGGGACAAACAGTTCTACCCCGACCTCATCAAGTACGTGACCTCTGACCTCATCTAGTACGTGACCTCTGACCTCATCTAGTACGTGACCTCTGACCTCATCTAGTGCGTGACTTCTGACCTCATCTAGTGCGTGACCTCTGACCTCATCTAGTGCGTGACCTCTGACCTCATCTAGTACGTGACCTCTGACCTCATCTAGTGCGTGACCTCTGACCTCATCTAGTACGTGACCTCTGACCTCATCTAGTACGTGACCTCTGACCTCATCTAGTGCGTGACCTCTGACCTCATCTAGTACGTGACCTCTGACCTAATCAATAACATGACCTCTGACCTCATCTAGTACATGACTTCTGACCTCATCTAGTGCGTGACCTCTGACCTCATCTAGTGCGTGACCTCTGACCTCATCTAGTGCGTGACCTCTGACCTCATCCAGTACATGACCTCTGACATCTGTTTGTGTGTGTGCAGAGACGGCTCGGTGATGATGCAGATCGATGTGAACTCTGTCAGCGGAGGTTTGACCCTAAACGAGAACTTCCTGGTGGATTTTGGTAAAGAACCTGGCGGTCCGGTTCTCGCCCACGAGCTGAGGTATCCAGGAGGAGACTGCACGTCCGACATCTGGGTGTGACAGCATCACATCTGTGTGACATCTGCATCATTGAGATGATTCCTCTTTCTTCTTTTCGTTTCTCTGAACAGAAACATAGGCTCTTAGTTTTCTCTGAATAGAACTATCATGTCGATCAAGAGTATCTCCTGCAGCGCCTCCTGCTGCTCACACTGTAAACTCATGGTGTTGAAATAAAGTTCAGTGTCTCACATCTGTTTCCTCTTTTCACATGTGTCTGATAAAACACTGAACTGTCTGTATGTCTTTACTATAAATATATATTCACTTCATCCAACTCAAATCTTTCAAATCCCAGCCAATTCCAGTCACTACTGGTGTTCCCCAGGGTTCCGTCCTGGGGCCCCTTCTGTTTATCATCAAGGCAAGATGGCGGAGGGTGTGGATCACAGTCTGGCAGGTGCAGTTGTTCCACCTTTCCAGAAAAACCCTACTTGGCCAGATCTGCGCCTAATTAAAACCAAACTAATTCTATCATAATGGTCTTCTCCTCGGAGGAGACGTTGTGAAACGATATATGGAGTTTTAATAATAGATAATGATTGCTGTCTTACCCATGTGGAGCAGCAACGTGCTCTGTACGCCAATCTGAGAGTCCGGCAATGTCTGCTGGTTTTCTCAACTCATGGAGCTATTATATATAAAGTTCAGATAAGTTAGAAAATCGTTTTTCACATCAAGTTTCAGATGAAGCAACATCATTATTTATAACCTGATAATAAATATGTAACATCAACAACGATAATAGTCAGTGTAATATTCCATGATCTTAGTATTGATTTATTATTCTTATGATTATTGATATTTGATCAGTTTGGTCAGATCTGTGGTTTAATACAAACGGAACCGACAGTGTTCAGAGAACATGTGAGTTGTTCCCTAACGTCCATCCGGTGCAGCAGGGGGCGCTCTATCAGCGCAGTCAGACCGGAAGCAGCAGCAGATAAGTGTTGAATCAATGGAAACTAACTGGACATAAAAGTTGAGCTGAGAGACTCTGAAGCGTCACCAGGTAACAACGACTCACCTGAACACGTCACTGGGCCCGTGACCCGGCGCTGCTAACCATAGCTTAGCATTAGGCTTTGAAAACACTCTAATACCTGCCGGTCAATGCTAATGCTAACGGTGTCCGTGTTACTAAAGCATGTAGCTGGTTCTCTTTGTGTTGTAAGCTGTCAACAGTGCTAATCTGTCGTTAGCTGGTTAATGGGGACTGCGTCTTAACTAGAAATCTGGTAACTGTTAGCTGCATGTTAGCTTGACGGATGGGTCGGGGCTGTGGAATAGTTTGTGCTAAGCTAACGCTAGGCTAACTGACCGGAAGGTTTCAACGTGTGTGTGTGTGTGTGTGTGTGTGTGTGTGTGTGTGTGTGTGTGTGTGTGTGTGTGTGTGTGTGTGTGTGTGTGTGTGTGTGTGTGTGTGTGTGTGTTATAATTAAACCACGTAGGCTCAGCTCTTTCATCACAGTAAACAAAGAAGAATGATCAATGAAACATTTTATCAGGTCAGACTCAAACACACACTCTGGTCTTAACATGTGGTAATAACGTGGTTTAACGTAGTTCTGGTGTGAACACACTCAGATCAGAAACAGATCCGATCACACCAGACCACATGTGTCCACAGTCCTATCAATGCTGGGGACACATGAAGGGCGTCCTCTTGATCATCAACACTGATCCATACTTTCATTAAACTGGTCAAATCTGTCACAAACACACACAGTAAACTCTGACTCAAAACAACATCGTTTAACGAACACAAATGACGTACGTTTTTGCATGTAGAGCAGGGAAGTGAGATCTGACAGAGGACAGATGTGAACACCAGGTGTGAACTGGGCCAAAGACACACTGTTGTTAACGATGATTATCAATATTAATCAATAACCGGTGTTGATCAGATCAATAAAACATGCTCAGGGGTCTGCGGCTCTTTAACCGTGATCGAGTCATCAACCTTTGATCTCTTTTTTGTGTTTCAGTGGAGGAGGGCGGAGCTTCCCAGCCGCCATGATGGACGACACAGAGTCTGAGCTTTCCTCCGCCCCCTCTGAGCAGAACAGCCCCTCCCTCTCCGTCTCTTCCTCCCTCTCTCTCCCGTCCACGCCCTCGTCGTCGTGCGCCCCCCCCCAGGCCCTCACCCCTCCCCTGGGTGTGATCAGTGAGGGGGCAGGGGAGCTCACCCTGGTCATCGACGCTGAGGTGGCTCAGCAGGCGTGTCAGGAGGTGCTGCAGAAGGTGAAGCTGCAGCAGGTGGAGGGCGATGTCACAGACCTGCAGAATGGTCCGGATCCCCCCTGTCCCCCCGCAGCTCTGACGGCCGCCGTGAAACAGACGAAGATCCGTGAGGAAGAGGACGACCCAGAAGGCCCGGCCCCCGGCTCGGTGAAAAGCGCCCGGCGGCGGCAGAGACACAATCCCTCCAAACAGTCGTGGCTGCTCCGCCTGTTTGAGTCAAAGCTGTTTGATGTTTCCATGGCGATATCTTACCTGCACAACTCGAAGGAGCCTGGCGTCCAGGCGTACATCGGGAACCGGCTCTTCAGCTTCCTCCACGAGGAGGTGGACTTCTTCCTGCCGCAGCTGCTCAACATGTACATCCACATGGACGAAGACGTCGGGGATGCCATCAAGCCATACGTGGTGGGTGTGGGCGGGGCCTAACTCAATATAATTCTGTTGACTTCACCTGTTTGACCTTCAGACCCATGTCATAGTGCTCATCAGAGCTCAGTAATTACATACAATCACCTGGTGTCACTATAGAACCACCTTATCGTTCCTTAGCAACCAGCAGGTAATACCCAACATCTACCTGGAGTTTATAACGATGTCATCAGTGACATCATCAAAGGGGTTTATTAAAAACATGGTTACCATGCAAACAGCAATTAGAGAGGTGGAACCAAGACGCGTCTCCATATAGGCATTGGTATGTTAAAGCTTTTACTATCCGTAATGACTTGAAGGGGCCAGTAGGGGGCCACTCTGCGTCTTTTTCACTCAGTCCATTCTAAGAAATATGTTATCAAAACATTGCGTTTCGCACTTCCTCTCCGTATGATGTCATTTGGGATCGCACTCGTCTCTCAGCCCCACCCAGCCGGTACCAGTCCAGCCTCCAAACCCACCACCCAACGACGTTACTCGTTACTCCGTATTGAAACTACGTACTGTAACTCGGGACGTCACCCCTACATTGGCCGGCTGTCCTGCTAAAACTAGAATAAACATGAGGACGGTGTAACTTACTGTTCAGAAACATCCTGTTGTAACCGACTGTAAATATGTGGCTGGTCTTCTATAGCGGTATCAAAATATAGCGTGACTTTAAGCTGTGTTTACAGCCAGAGATTGTCAAATGCGCCAATAGAGACTGCTGATAGGCCTGGTCGCGTGTCACTCAAAGTCAGCCAATCAGGCTCATACTGGAGGAGGGGCTCATAAACAGCCTGTTCTGTCTGCAGCTCCAGAGAGAAGCAGAAGAGAGGACATGGAAGGACATACACATTGCAGCAGTTTTTTTTTACTTTAAACCACTGATATATCATCTTAGGAAACCAAT